>APFE030792538.1:48421-151890 GCA_000404065.3 Pinus taeda
GATGACAGCTCTCTGGCACTAAATAAACAGACACCTGCATAACACATTCAATGATACATCCAAGATTCTAACACAGAGGTGGGATGAGAGCCCCTCTAATGCTAAATATCAAGAACACATGAACAAATGCATAACAGGCACAGCCTAGAACAAAGAAGAAGTGGAAAGTGAGAAATTAACAACAAAAGAAGCTTGTATTAGCTGAAAATGAAGACCAGAGGCTGCAAGTATCAAAGTAGTTATAGTCTCTAGAAGTTGAACCTTACATCAAAACTACAACCATCAACCATCATCCCAAATTACATCTATGTTCTGGGTATATATAGATTTTGATTACAAAAATGCTCTGCTATTCTATGCATGGAGGGGTCATAATGGGCCACCAACCACATTAACTATCTAAAATGGGCCTCTGCTATGATCTGCTGCTTCAATGAATGAATTTTACATTCTCTAGTACTCTGTTGTACTCCTCGAGCAGGTGAAGTGTCGTAAAGGATGAAATTCATTAACTGCTGAATGTAAGTTTCTTCTTTAGTGTCATCCTTCTTCCTCTCAGGTACATAATGTGTTGAATGTAGTAGTTGAAGTAGTAATGTACCAGACACTCATAGATGGCCGCTTTTGTCCTTCGGGTGCACGGCATGACCAGGGGTAAGGATTGCATGGTGAGTGTACAAGCGCGCGAAGAATAGATATCGGTTGTCGAATCAAACAAACGAATGGCGGAGATGATACAGCGGGAGAAATCGGGAGGAAATGTGCAGAAACGTGTCAATTAGATGTGTGCCATCGGATCTTGGGCAGACAAATCCGACGGCACTCGGACGAAAAAGGTGCATGGAAAATAGCAAGCAGGGAACGGCGAGTGGGCGGTAAGTGGTATTGCCCGCACCACTTACGGGAAGTGGGTGGTATTCGTACACGAGAGAGAAATGCAATAAGCGTGCAACGCGTGGTAGATGTGACGGGATGGAAACCGCTTTCCCCGTGGGTTAAAGCGCTAGCAGTTTGTGGGATCGGGAGATGCGAACGTCGTCCACTCACGGCGAAGTAGATCGAACGGTGGAGGAAGCAGTAGTGCAGGTTATTCGCGGGACCGTCGGATTAGGCGATGTGCAATCGACGGTGGGGATTAAGGCGGAGGGTTATATGGGCGCAGGCTCATGGGTTAAGCGCCCGACGCTTAAGGAAAAGGGTTTATGCTAAGTTTTGTAGGAGAACAATGCCAGCGAGGGTTATAAGAGTAAAAGGAAAATGAAGGAGGAGAAGAAAACAGACTACTGCGAGCTATTTTTTAGCATAAACACATGGCCAAGATGGTATTTGGTCCTCAAATGCTATAGTATGTAGCAGAGCTAACACTGGCTCCTTATGGGGATGATATCCTCCTTGTGAGGTCTCAAGAACCACAGACCAATGCCTTCATACAGAACAAGCATAAAAAACATTGCCTAGTATTCCATTGTGCATGGAGTCTAATTAAGTCTACGCTAAACCTGTAAAAGAACATGCTTACAATCATTAAGGCTCAAAAACCTTAAACAAGATAAATCTTCAAAAACTGGCCATCTACTCGGCCATCAAAACTGTTTCTCCCCCTCTCGGTCGGGCTATCAGCCGGTTCATCAAAGAGCTGAAGAATTGGATTTATTTGATCATCTACCTCAAAACGTTTAGGGCATTTGACCTTATCAGGCATAGATGATCTATACTTCACCCCCTCTATGTATGCTCTCCTCCTTGGATGTTCTTCATGGGAGCTTTTGTACACCTGCTGAATAACAATGATTGTTGTGTACTTGTCTGTGTCATTTGTGGCCTGCACAATTAATATAAATGGTGAATCTACGTGTTCTTGTGTGGAGGACACAAAGATATCATATGCTCTTGTGTATTTCTCAGAACAATCCTCATCCAAGGAGGAGTCCCCAAACGATGCACCTTCTTCCTCTGTCATCTGACAAACTTCCCCTTCAAGCTGTGTGGAGGCCACCTGGGCAGGCATCGGAACATCCAGACTCAGATTATCAATATCAGCCTTGGGCATTGAATCATGGCCTGCTTTAGTGTCTAGGAGGCAACTATGAGGGACTGTCTCCTGAATAGACAGAGAAGCATAAGATGATGGGAAATTCATTTCACCCTTTTTATCATTGGGTTGGGGATGACAGCAAGTTGGTGAATTTGCAGATATGCATAGTCATGGGAAGATGGGCTGGCTTCAAGCAAAGGGTCTTCGAGGATAGTGGGACCTACTACTGGTTGCTTCTGTTGATAAGCTTGTTGTTCTGCAAGTACAACAAACCCATGAGCAGAGCCTCTAGATAATGACTTCTCATAGGTAGCTCTTGTTAAGAAAGGTGCATTGCCCTTATCTTCCAAACCATGGACCTCCTCCTCCTCTTCAAACAGCTCTTCCTCCATGACTATAGTTTGAAAAAGGGTCTTCACCCTTTGGTCTTCATTAGCATCTTTGCTTTCTTGCAAAATCTGCAACTGCTCCTTTGCTCCTCTATGTAGATTTTTCTTTAGATTTGCAAAGGTATAAGGAGCTTGTCCTGCTTCCTCAGAATGTTGCTCAACTTCTAATCTGGAAACTGCAGAGATTAATGATTCTATCATCTTGGCCAATATATCGATCTTAAGATCTGAGGATGATGCTAACTCACCCCTCTGTCTTCTCCTTTCAGCATCACCTTCGAGTCTTTCTGCAGCCATGATGTTTGATTCTACTTCAAAGGCTGCATCTTGCATCTCAGCCAAAGAAGTACATCTCCTTTCTCTTAACAGCAGGCAGAACTGAGAATCAAAGGCATTAGCATAAGTGATCATAGTAGCAATAGGGGTGGGTTTTACTTCATATGGTATTCTGTTGTACATATGTTTGAATCTCTTGTTGAAATCGGACAGCAGCTCACCACTCTCCCTCTGCAAGTTCCCAAATTCAGTATGATAATATAGTAGATCTTTGTTATCCCCCCAATGCCTTAAGAACACATCATCTAAGGCCTCAATGTTTGCAATAGACCTAGGGGCTAATTCTATGAACCATTTTCTAGCCTCCCCATCTAGGCTTTGGACAAAAACCCTCATCCACACATCAGCTTCATTGATATCCAGGTTATCAGCATAGTTATAAAAGGACTCGAGGTGCTCTTCAACTGTTACTCCTTCTATACCAATAAACTTAGGCATATTTTCCTAATAATCTCCTACAGGCATGGCATTCAAAGGGACAGGAAAGACCAAGGGTCCATACCTAGCAGCAACGATTCTTTCTATCTTTGTAGTAGCTTGTTGACCTACCATGACTAGGGTATATGAAAGGATACTGGTAGACTGAGTGGTATGGATCAATGAAATAGATGAAAAAGACAGAGGATTATGATGGATAGCATGGATGCTTTCTTTGGACTGAAATCCAAAGGGGGACTAAATGAACGAGTTGTATGAATCTCTGTAGGAAATTTCTTACTAGCAACACAAGGCTCTATATCTTCAAATGATACATTCTCAACTATAGCCTGCTCTCGCAGAGATACATAAGATTTCTTGGGCTTACCTGGTCTTGATGCTCCTTTCTATGATGTTTTCTTCGACTTGACATTCTTCTCAGGGTCAGGCACTGGTTCAGCAGGTGATTTCTGAGGATTTCTTCAAGTATGTCTCACAAACTGAGCCAGAACTGAAACATGGAGTAGCCACCAGGTTGGTTCTCCAGTAGAGTCGCCAGATAGATTATTACAACCAGAAATGTGCCTAGACTTTGTCTATCATCAAAATCTGGAACTATGTCGTTCTCCCAGGGAAGCTGAGCTTCAATCTCCTCTCCCAGGCAACGGCGCCAATTAATGTTATCACCGCAAGAAACTCTCCTAGGTTGTATCTCAAAGATGCTCGGGAACATTACAAACTCAACAAAATGTTGGAGATGTATGAATGGAAGGAATGATGCATATTCAAGCCAAATAACCAGTTCTACTATGCTTAACTCCAAACATGGGTGAACACCCCCAGACTACAAGGCTTTAAACCACCAATTACTCACAGTTTAAGGAATTAGTGAACATGGAGAATACTGACCACACCAGCAGATGCACAGGACCCTGTGATGGCCAGATGCAACCAGTAAAGAGGTCTGCAAATCTATTTCCTAATGCATAGACAGGATGATAGCTCTTTGGCACTAAATAAACAGACACCTGCATAAAACATTCAATGATACATCCAAGATTCTAACACAGAGGTGGGATGACAGCTCCTCTAATGCTAAATATCAAGAGCACATGAACAAATGCATAACAGGCACAACCTATAATAGAGAAGAAGTGGAAAGTGAGCACTTAACAACAAAAGAAGCTTGTATTAGCTAAAAATGAAGACCAAACGCTGCAAGTATTAAAGTAGTTACAGTCTCCAGAAGTTGAACCTTACATCAAAACTACAACCATCAACCATCATCCCAGATTACATCTATGTTGTGAGTATATATAGAGTTTCATTACAAAAATGCTCTGTTATTCTATGCGTGGAGGGGTCATAATGGACCACCAACCACATTAACTATCTAAAATGGGCCTCTACTATGATCTTCTACTTCAATGAATGAATTTGACATTCTCTGGTACTCTGTTGTACTCCTCGAGCAGGTGAAGTGTCGTAAAGGATGAAATTCCTTAACTGCTGAATGTAAGTTTCTTCTTTAGTGTCATCCTTCTTCCTCTCAAGTACATAAAGCGTGGAATGTAGTAGTTGAATTAGTAATGTACCAGACACTTATAGATGGTCGCTTCTGTCCTTCGGGTGCACAGCATGACCAGGGGTAAGGATTGAATGGCGGGTGTACAAGCAGGCGGAGAATAGACATCGACCATCGGATCAAACAAATGAACGGAGAAGATGATACAGTTAGAGAAATTGGAGGAAATGGGCAAAAACATGTCAATTAAATGTGTGCCTTCGGATCTCGAGCGGACTGATCCGACGGCACTCAGATGGCAAAGGTGCACGGACGATAGCGAGCAGGGAATAGCGAGTGGGTGGTAAGCGGTATTTCCCGCACTGCTTACGGGAGGTGGGTGGTATTCGTACGTGGGAGAGCGATGCAATAAGCACGTGATGTGTGGCAGATGTGACGGGAGGTAAACCGCTTTCCCCGCGGGTTAAAGTGAGAGCAGTTTGTAGGATCGGGAGGTGTGAACGTTGTCCGATCGCAGTGGAGTAGATCGGATTGTGGAGGAAGCAACGGTGCAGGTTATTCGCGACAGGGACCGTCAGATCGGGCGATGTGCGATCGACGGTGGGGATTAAGGTAGAGGGTTATATGGGTGCAAGCTTGTGGGTTAAGCACTTGAGGCTTAAGGAAAAGGGTTTATGCTGAGTTTTGTAGGAGAACATTGCCAACGAGGGTTATAAGAGTAAAAGGAAAATGAAGGAGGAGAAGAAAACAAACTGTTGCGAACTCTTTTTTAGCATAAACACACGGCCAAGTTGATATTTGGTCCTCAAATGCTATAGTATGTAGCAGAGCTAACAGGTGCTTTGACAAGATAGGGTCAGAGCCCTTGGGGTTGGTGCCTTAGAATTTAAATGATTGGTGTCCTTGGAGTTAGTGCTCCTAAATCCAAGGTTGGTGCCTTGACAAGACAGGGTTGGTGCCCTAGAGGTTGGAGCCTCACAAAAGACCAATTTGGTGCTTGGCAACGGGTTGGAGCCCTATATATATTGTACCTTATTTATTGCAAATATTATATTAATAAAATCAATTATTCCTATTGTTCATTTTGTGTTCTAAATATAATTGATTTAACTGGTAAAAATAACAATTTAAAATAAATATTGATTCACCACCCCTCTTAGTATTTCCAACAGAGGATGCCTTCGCACTAGAATCGAGATTTGAAGGACTGTATAGGGCCACTAGAAGACCTCTCTTTGCATTGGTTCATAATATCAATCATTTGAGCGAATTATGGCACTGCAAACTAGCTCGTCTTCTCTATGATGCACTTTCAAAATTGAAGAAATTGGTCTTTGGTATTCTCGATGTTCAAACAAATTATGACGGAGCTTTACCAAGTTGTGCAAGTGGAAAGAAAACAAGGGGACCATTTCCCTTGAGTAAGAACAGACTCATGACATCCTTCCTCTCATTCATTCTGATATATGTGGTCAGATGCCCATAAATTATGTTGGTGGTCATCTCTACTACATCACTTTTATTGATGACTTCTCAAAAAAAACATGGATATATTATCTTAAGCACATGGATGAAGCCTTTGAAACATTCAAGGAATTCAAAGCCTTGATCGAAAATCAATCAGGAAAGAGAATCAAAGTATTTAGGTCCATTAATGGAGGAGAATACATGTCAAAATAACTCATACCATTTTGCAAGAAAGACAGAATCAAGAAGGAAACAATTATGCCATATACTCCTGAACATAATGGTCTAGCTGAAAGAAAGAACAGGTATATATTAGAAGTTGCCCGTGCTATGCTACATGATCAAAAGGTGCCAAATTTCCTTTGGGCTGAAGCGACATCTATTTTTGTATATGTTCAAAACAGGGTACCTCATTAAGCATTAGAAAACAAGACTCCTGAAGAAATATTCATAGGCACTAAGCATGATATCAACGATCTTCATGTATTTGGATGCCCAGTATATTTTCATGTGCCAAAAGACAAAAGGAACAAACTGGAAGCTACTGGCAGAAAAGGTAGATTTGTAAGATATTGTGAAAAATCTAAAGCATATAGAATTTATATTCCTGGTCAGAGAAAGGTCGAAATTAGTATGGACGTAATAATTGATGAAGATGCAACTCTTTGTAAAGCAATATATCTTCCTCCATCTTTGCCTCCCAAGGAAGAGAATGATGACTAAGATATTTTGAATGGTTCATCTGCACCTGAGTCTGACATGGTTGATGATCCCATAGAGCCTATGGATCCGTTAGATCCTCCTCCAAGTGATCCTCCCTCCAAGAAGGCACAGCTTTGGCTTTGTGATACTTTAGAGGATACTGAAAGAAATGTCCCCATTTGCAAATCATTCAAAGAAAGGAAACAACCATGTAGGTATCAAGGATATGTTGTTGCTATGAGTACTATGATTCTAGCCAAACCATCCTCATTCAAAGAAGTTGTAAAAGAAAAAGTCTGGAAGGAATCTATGGCTGAAGAATATCAATCTATTATGAAAAATGATGTATGGGTTGTACCTAGACCGAAAGGGAAGTCTATAATGACTTCAAAATGGCTACTTAAAATCAAACATGGAATTGATGGAAGCATTGAGAAATATAAAGCAAGGTTTGTGGCTCGAGGCTTCTCTCAAAAAGAGGGAGAAGATTATGATGACATTTTCTTCTGTATCTCAATATAATACCATCCGTTCTATAGTTTCCCTTGTTGCAAGTTAGGGATGGACTCTTCATCAGATGGATGTAAAGATCGCTTTCCTCCATGGCATGTTATAGGAAGAAATATATGTTGAACAACCTCCAGGATTCAAAGTGGAAGATAGAAGAACACATGTTTATAGGTTGAAGAAGGTGTTATATGGTTTGAAGCAAGCTCCCCGAGCTTGGAATGCATGTATTGACAGTTACTTAGTGAGGTTTGGATTCACAAGAAGTAATGTCGATCCCAACATCTACTTCAAGGTTTTCCAAGGTATGCCATTGATTTTGGTTTTATATGTTAACGATCTATTTTTGACAGGTAGTAAGCCTCTAATGATCGAATGTAAGAGGAAGCTAGCCTCAGAGTTTGAGATGAAAGACCTTGGTCTCATGCATTACTTTTTGGGCCTTGACGTGTGGCAAAAGTCTGGTGAGATTTTCCTTTCACAAGGAAAATACATTGTAAAGTTGTTGGAAATATTTGGATTGACTAAATGTAAATCTATGGTCACTCCAATGGAAATGAACTTCAAGAAATTATGCAGAGATGTTGCAGGACCATACTTAGAAAATCCATCTTAGTATAGGCAATTGATTGGGGCTCTAATGTTCGTTGTGAACACCCGTCTAGATATATGCTATGCAGTAAACATTATGATTCAATTCATGACTGAACCCTACCACTCACATTGGATAGTTGCGAAACACATATTGAGATATTTGCATGGGTCAATTACACTTGGCTTGAGGTATTATGCAGGAAATGTTCAACTTCATGGTTACACTGATGTTGATTAGGCAGGTAACATTATCAACAGAAAGAGTACACTAGATGTTGCTTTATCCTTGGATCTTCCATGATATCCTAGATGAGCAGGAAACAAAAGTTTGTAGCAATGAGTACAACTGACGCAGAATACATTGTTGCTAGCATGGCTAGCTACAAATAAGTTTGGTTGAGAAATCTCTTTGGAGAGCTACTTTAGCAGGTCCTGGATACTACAATGATATACTGTGACAACAAAAGTGGGATCTGTTTGGCAGAATATCCCATGTTTCATGACAATTCCAAGCATATTCATATTCTATATCACTTCATTCAAGACTTGATATAGACAGGAGTTATCAAGCTCCATCACATATCAAGAGATGAACAAATTGACGACATTCTCACCAAGGCATTACCTCAAAAAAAGTTCTTGGTCTTAAGAGAGAAGCTTGGACTGACGGATGTGGTCCCTCCAGATAAGAGACAGCGCCGATCGAGAACACTGAGCCAACTTTTTCCCCATGTTTGAGCTCTCAGAGTGAGGAATTGGGGGAAAAGGTCTCCTGGGGTTGAGGGAACTCTGGACAATAGGGCACTCTCCTACTTGTCACCCATAAGGTTGAGGGTTTTACTCCGTTGTTTGGACTTTGTAAACTATACCCGAATTGGCATCATACCCACAAGCAAGGCTTGTTGGGAATTTTACTCCTCGTTTGGCCAACGATTTGAGGGTGTGCTTGGGGTGTACAACCCAAGATGATTATGATACAGGTGTTCTACCACATGACTTCTAAGATTCAATGTTGAGAAGATCGGTAGGCAATAGGATTTTGAGTTGAGGGTAAAGCTCCCCGACGGGATTTCAGGGTTGAGGGTTTACGCCCTTGTATGATGAGTTATCTTATTGCTAGACAAGGCTGGAAGCTATTGCTCCGCAATTATTATTCTAGATCTAAGAAAGTTTCAACATATAGAGTTTAGTAGAGACAGTGTTGACTAGTTAATCAACTTACAGATATTGAAAGGTTGAATTCTTCCTAGTTGAGAGGGAGTGTTAATTTTTGAAACTAGGGTAAAATTCCACATTGGACAACTCAGAGGATCAAGACAATATGTGCACTAAATTCCTATTTTCGAGAGCACCAAAAACAACCTAAAGATCACCTAATTCGGTTAAACAAAAATTAAGTTTTGAATTATTTTATTCATGCATACATTATGGAATGGGTCAGCCCTAACCACATGAGTAACTGCCTGGGTCAATCTTAACCCCAAGTAAACCCTCGAGAAAAACTATAAAAGGAAGAGACCTCAAACTCATTTGGACACACTCAATCAAGAAATGTTTTGTTCTTCTACTTTGTTTTGGCTCAAACAAGTTCATCGACAGAAATTCGTATTGGGTCTAAAAGTACAAGTGTAAGGTTTTCTCTGGGTTTGGGTAGTTAGAATCTCAATTGTTGTCACAAATCTGAATTTTTTCATCCATGGTCACAAGCACAAAATGGTCAAGAGAGTAACTTTGGCTCTCTAGTCGCTCAGACATAGCTCAGAGGGAGCAACTTTGAGTTCTGAAGGGTTCAGTCTCTAGTCGCTCGCACCAGGAAGCCCTGGGAGCGACTCTAACAGTATGGTCATTGATACAGCTCAGCCAAAGAGCAACTTTGGCCCTTATGGTCACTCATACAACTCCTTAAGGGTGCGACTATGGGTTTTTACAGTTTGGGGCCGAGGTCGCACGTATAGTGACCTCCTGAGAGCAACTATGCAATTACAGTCGCACGCATACAGTGTTCATGAGAGAAACCCTAAAGTTTAAGTCACCTGCAGACAGTGTTTATGAGGGAAACCCAGTCCAAATCTAAGTTTTCGGAATCTCGGCTTGAGTTACCATCAGTGATCCATTAGATCTAAGTGGTTGTGTTGTTATTACAGATCTGTAGATCTGAACTATTGTTTTCGCTACAAATTATATGTATTGGCCTCATTGTATTCTTTGTTATAAACTTTTCATGACGATCTACTAAGAAGAAGATTTGAAAGGGTTTCCGCCTAGTGGGGTTTTCCCTGGTCTTGAACCAATTCATTGTCTCTTATGTTTGTGTTGTTGTTTTCTCTATCACTTCCTATGTTTTTCTTTCTCCAATTACGTTTATGATTAATTATACTGCTAACAAATTGGATGCATTGTTAATGAAAAGATAAATTGGGCTAAAGTAACTGATATAGCATTAAACAATCTGAAATTTAGCAATTTATTAGCATTCCATCATATCATGGGTTGTGTTTGAATAAGTGAATTTTCCTAGATATATTTTGTTGAAATCTTATCTTGATAGTCATCGCATATTGTCCGTTAAAGTATAAATATCTTGAAGCAATTGTCTCATGCCCTAATTTTCATGCGAAATTATTTTAGAGACCTCCTTGATGAAGTGAAACCATCCCAAAAATTGGAATCATCTTGACTCCAATTCTCCCAACGGATTAGGCACTAGTCCTCCATAGGTGATCACCTTAAAACATATTTTTCTCACATTTCTCTCTTTCTTTCTAGGTTTAACCCACATAGGTCACCTACAGCAACAATTATCTCAAAATCTAGCCATTCAAACACTTTGATTTTTGGTCCACACCTACAATTTAGTTTTTCTATAGATCCTCCAAATTTGAAGCAAATACAATTGTGGGATCTCAAGATATTACAAGCCATATCTCAAGGATTGTTTCCTGCTCTAGGTTTCCCTTGGCTAGTGACCTCATTTGGATCATTGCATTCTATTCCAAGAATATTTATTCATTGATCCTCTTATCTTCCACAACTAGGTCAAGCCCCTCCTTGAGTGACCAATCCCTCTTACTTGACCTAATTCTGGCTCCATTACATCTCATGTGGTCCCGCAACTTTTTGAAGATAATCTTATAAACACCCTTTAGAGACCAAGTCTTCACAACGGTTTTTAGGACTAGATCCCTCCTTTTCAAAAATTATTTGAAAAACCTAGCCCCTAAGACCCTCTTGGCTCTTCTTAGAGAGCCTTTCATCTTGCCTCTTGGGCAAGAATGCCATATATTGAGCCTCTCTTGTAAAAAGGCCTCTTCGGGAATCACTCTTTTACCTTTATTGACACATTTATCTAGGTGATTCCCTTCATATCGGGTCTCCTTCATAAGGGATCAATTGGAAATTATTTATTCTCCTTTTTGGGAAGACCCTATCTTTGATACCAATAATGATTGGATTGATAGGTCCCTTTCTCAAAGCTACCTCCCTTGTGATTCTCGGAGTATATTCAAAGAACTTGAGCCCTAGAGTTGTATTTTCAAGAGAAGTATCTCATTGAGACTTCACCTTCACCGTTTCCCTTTTATATTGTTCATCATCTTGAGTCTTTATCAAATGATTCCCTCACCCCTTGTTATATGATCTCAAGTGACCATGAGCCCTTTCCCCCTTCCAAGTATAGTGTCAAGGAAGAGCCCCTCATTGAATATACTTTATCTCCTTTGACGCACCCTCACGATTGTGGTCACTCTATAGCCTCCCCTCTCCAATGTGACCATCAACATGAGAAACCTATTTTTTGCACCCTTTCTTTCCCTCACCCTTAGTTCCCCTCTCATCAAAACCTTGTGACATCTACGAAGTATAATATTATAAACAATGATTTTGATAAGGAGTTATTGAGAGTGATCATTCATTCCACCATTGTGTACTTAGAAGGAATGCCTGACACTTCTAGATTGACTTATTTTCTTTCTCATAGGACTTCCCTTTACCTCAAATAGAGATCGTGTTTTCCCGCCTCCCACCCACTTCATCTTCCATGTGACTACGTCCACATTCAATTTTGGATTTTCTACATGAGTCATCATACTGGCATGCATGTGTATATTGATGTGATGATATGTTGGTTGCATTATCTCTATGATTACACTTAGTTTTAGCCTTATTATATGCATGTTAGGATAGGATGAATTGCATTCTAATTTTCTCATTAGAACTAACATCATATGATATTTCTCATGATAGATTAAACTGCATTTAGGTTAAATTTGCATTTTTTTTCCTGTTGATTTTTATGGCCTAATACAAAGCATGGGTGATCATAAGACACCCCAAAACATGTTTCTGCGTATACTTAGTCTTTTTTTGTGTAGGTAAAAGGTCTATGGTAACCAAGAGATTTTTGGTGTTCTCATGACCTCTTGTTTGAGTGCTTCGTGCACTTTTCTGAGAGCTCATGCCTCAATTGGAGCCAGATTTTACCCACCACCTGTGGGTAATGTGTATGGGAGAGATGTTTTATCCTAGATGGTCCTAAACTAGCAGCCATCGGCCCCTTATAAACACCAGATAACTCGATGAGCTATTTTCTCTGCCACCTGATCTGATCTGATGTCGTCCCTCAAACACTTGTCATCAATGTATGTTTGAATGTGGGCCTTCCGACCCCAAAGGTATAGGTTTTCATTGGTATAGTTGAATAATTTTCCTTACTTGTCATGGGCACTTTTGGACAGAGATTGGTGGGGGATTCACTGGAAAGAGTGGGTTATGCTTATATTTTTGTATCCATTGCCCAATTTCGTGGTTACCCTTGTATCCTAGTCATGTGGGGTCTCCATTACTAACCATTTTGATTTTGGGTTGGCACTACACGAGAAATCTTGATTTTGGTTGCATGGTCCCGCTTCTCGATACCACCTACCACTCCCCTTCCACTTATTTTACCCCCATTCATTTATTTTCCCATCTGGGTTCACATGTGCCCACTGGGTCCACATAAGGTTATCCCCCCCTCCCCTTATCCACAGCTTGGGTCGGGCCTGAAACAATGCCCTAGAGGTTGATGCAGCTAAGAATAAAAATAAAAGCATAATTTGGCCACTCTCAACAAGAAATGTACCAGAAAATGCAAAAGATGGTCGAGACATAGAAATTCAGCACGTGGGAAAAAAGCCAAACATGAGCTTTACCTCTTACCCATGGTCATCACCTTAGTTCCCATGGACCCTAGATGAACCCCCTCTATCGTTAAGGAACCCTTGATTGTCCCAACCCCTGGTGGGGAATGAAATTCCCCACCTTAAGGGTGTATTCGTTGCTTCATGTCACACATCATTCTCTCCATCCCCTAGAGCCCCGACCAGCTATGAAGAAAAAAATCAATAAAAGGCAAAAGGCATATGAAGAATGATGGAAAAACAATGGTCGGGGTAATGCATGTACCACGATCTGCTCCCTCCTACACTTATATACTCAGGTATGGGCTTCCCCTATTATAGCTACCCTTGCACCTTAACATGTGGCCTGGATGTTTCCCCTGATCCCCCCTCCATTCCATTATTATATCATTTTCCACCTACCACTTGAAGGATACACCATGGACATGTCACCCCCTTTATAGGTTGAAACCACCTAATAGGGTCCTTGCCTAACCCTCTATTGACCTTGCAAACACTTATACATACCAAAGCCCACTATGGAAAGGAAAGCCACCATGAAATGCCCCACTGGGTCCATGACTTGTAAGTTATTTTACTTGATTATTCTAATGATTTGTTGTATTGGAGGGCAAGGGAACGAATTGGATCTTATGCAGGATTGCAAGTGGATTTCCATTTGGGGCTTGGTCTCCCTATACGTGGTCCTAGCCCTCTAGAGGGCTACATTGGAACTTGTAAGGTGAGGGTTGACAGCCATGTGCCTCCACCATAGCCGAGATTACCTCATAGATCCCTAGCAGCATTCATTGATTTCTCCTATTCCACCTTTTGGACGAGGATGATGCACCCAGTTCACCATGCCCAGTTGGCTCCACATATATACCATACACTTGGAAGATGTTCAATGGTCCAGAGGATTGTTCCCCGCTGCAGAGGCATGGCTTATGTCATCATACCAGCCCTTACAGATGGTCTACAGGAATTTTCAATCCATTTGGAGACCCATGATAGTGACCTTGTGCCCCCACAACCACTTGGGAGCACCACAGTTTTTTGCTTGGAGAATAAGGGGTCACCCCCTAATCCACTATGATGGGAGTTCATTCCTACATTATGGCACCCTTTGGACTTCGTTAGGCCTCCTCAAAGGCCCAATGACTCACTTAGTTGATCATTCGACCCTATTGAGAGGCTTACTCATGTATTATTAAGCTATTTGGTGGGCTTGTCACCAAAAGTTGTCATTAAGAAGTGTATAAATAGAAGTGAGATTAATCATTTGGATCATCGTCACTTGGATTGACATTCTATGTTAACATATTTTTTATATTATTTTTGGAGGATGAAATAGGATGGATTGATGAATTTTGATGTTTGGATCTCTTCATTGTTTCCTTGGAGCTTCTATAGTGGCATATGATAATGATTGGATATACTTGTTCCCACATGTAAGTGTTATTTTAATTCTACTTTATCATTTTCTTATGTCACATGCATGTTGCAGGGGAATTTCACTATACTAGGCTAAAAGATGTTGTTTTTCTTGTGTGAAAGAGTGGAAATTTTTTATTTACTAGTGTTGCATCATGTCATGGGCCATGTTTCAATAAGTGAATTTTCACAGAGATATTTTGTTGAAATATTATCTTGATAGTCATCGCATATTGTCCATTGAAGTATAAATATCTTGAAGCAAATGACTCCTGCCCTAATTTCCATGCGAAATTAGTCTAGAGACCTCCTTTACGAAGTGAAACCATCCCAAAAATTGGAATCGTCTTGACTCCATTCCTCCCAAAGGATTAGGCATAGGTCCTCCATAGGTGATCACCATAAAACATATTTTTCTCACGTTTCTCTCTTTCTTTTTAGGTTTTGCCCACATAGGTCACCTACGACATCAATTATCTCACAATCTAGCCATCAAAGCACTTTTATTTTTGGTCCACACTTGCGATATGGTATTTTCTATTGACCCTCCAAATTTTAAGCAAATCTGATGGTGGGATCTCAAGATATTGCAAGCCCTAGATCAAGGATTGTTTCCTGCCCTAGGTTTCTCTAGGCTAGTGACCTCATTTCGATCATTGCATTATATTCCAAGAAGATTTATCTATTGATCCTCTTCTCTTACAAAATTAGTTCAAAAGCCCCTCCTTGAGTGATCAATCTCTCTTACTTAACCTAATTTTGGGTCCACTTGGTCTCGTGTGGGACTAAAATGTTTTGAAGATAATATCACAAAGACCATTTGGAAACCAAGTCTTCACAAGGGTTTTTAGGACTAGATCCCTCCTTTACCAAGCTTATTTGCAAAAACTAGCCCCTAAGACCCTCTTGGCCCTTCCTAGAGAGTCTTTCATCTTGCCTATTGGGTAAGAAATCCATATATTAAACCCCTCTTGTGAATAGGACTCTTCAGGAATCACTCGTTTCCCTTTATTGACCCATTTATCTAGGCGATTCCCTTCATACCGAGTCTCCTCCCATCTGTGAAAGTTCATAAAGAGTAGGGAGATTTAGTTGAGGTGACAGTGAGCTATTTCTCCATTGTTTCCCTTGACCTATTAGTTGCCCCTCTAAAATCCTTTCTACGACCCTTGTTAGTTTGAGCAGTAACTGGGCCAAAACCTCTGCAACTGAGAGGAAAAACCACAAGAATTCTTCTCTCTTATAGAACTTCAGTTGACGAATTCTAAGACCTATGACCCTTGACCAAGATCCTCCAAGACCAAGTCAATCCTTTATTCCAACAACTTCTGCAATTTTGACTTTCCCTTTAGATTCTTTTGGAACTTTGACCTACCCAACACATTCTTCTGCAACTTCGACCTGCCCAGCAAATTCTTCTATCATCAAATGTAGAAACCCTAACATGAGAGAGAGAGACCCAAAAAATTTGATCTAGTTCTTCTCCTTCCTTTTCATCCTTTTTCTAGCTTCTACCTTGAGAAGATCGAACTTGCTTGAGTAAGTCACAATGAGGTTGAGTTCCTTTTTATTTATAGGCTTGTGAAGGGTACGAAAAGCTCTCTTTAGGTTGACTGATCTTTGTGCCATAAGGAGGTCTTGGAGGGTCTTTTGATTCTATTTTGACTCAAATAATTTTTTATACAATATGTAACATGCCCAAATGGGTCTTCAATACATAAAATTGACTCAATTGACCTTATGACAAACCTAGAAGCACTCAATGGATGTTTGACATAAAATAAAATAAAATAAAATAAATAAATAAATAAATAAATAAAAAATTCCCTTGAGCGTGAAATCCATAATAAATTTATTTTTCTCTTTTCATTAAATAGATAAAATCACAATTACATATGCCATTATGAAGACCGAACCTAGTTACATATTTCAACACTCCCTCTTAACTAGTGAGGTATTCATAATCCATACAAGCTACTTGGACATTCTCAATCTGAAGAATTATAATAAGAAGAGTTGGATTGGTAGCCCATCTATATAGCATCATATCATCCAGCATTATCACATAGAAAGCGCTTTACTAGCAACTCTATCTCTCCACAAGATCGAAACACAATGCTAGCAAAGGCCAATGATTTATAGACACCCTCATCATTGTCTCTCTCGGAACATACCCCACCCAAGTTTTCTCAAAGTATGTTCCACCAAGACTATTCTTATCTTGGGTTCCCAATCCTCAAACAATATCGGTCCTCTATGAATACTCTTATCTTGGATGCCCTACTACATCCTCAAAGAGTATCAGATGTCATATGCTTACTCAATCCTCCATTCTTTTTCCCCAAGTGAAGACAAGAATGATGTGTCTATATCTCCCTCTTACTAGGGAGGATATACCCATTCCCATAAAGGAATGTTCTCAAGCTCCCTCTTTTCCAGGGACTTTTCCAAGCTCCCAGGTTAGAAACTTGTTTCCAAGCTCCCTCTTAACTAGGCACTTGTTTTCCAGCATCGAGATCATGGGACCTTCAATTGCTTGTAGTGCTCCTCCATTCGATGTCATGAATTTTATCTTTAATATCATGGAGCCCTCATCTTGTTGGGCATCAGTCATCCATCACTTTCCTCAAGTCAGTCATGTCATCCTTCTCCTTATCGGAAAGTGATTTTCTAGTCCACATCTGTCTTTCCTTCATACAACTACCTCTTCCACATCATGTTTCCTTTAGGATCTTCTATCCCACCACATGAGTGCTAGTTGTAGACAACATCCAGAACTCTTTTTCTGGTAGCCCTCCATTAACCCATCCAGATGTCATTCAAAAATAAAATAAAAACATCAAATCAAAATTACCTTTAGTGATGGCCCTTCATCTTAACATTTGTTTGCTTGCAATATTAACATCTCGCACATATCTTTGACACATCTCCAAGATATACACTGTCAAGGGTCTCCTTCTTTTCCAGACTTCATCAGGGTCTTCATTGTTGAATAATTTGTAAATAGGTTTGGTCTTCATATAGATGAAATGTACCTTTGATTCTTGTAAAGTGTAAAATGAAAGAAAAATTATTATTATTATTGGAGAATGGTTTTCATGGTCAAGGTTTTTTATTTTATAGGCCAAGCACCCATTGAGTACTTCTAGGGTTTGTCTTAGGTCAAGAAGTCAAAAGAGTCATTGTCATAAGATGAAAACTCCATCGAGCACATTGTAACTTGTAAATAAAATCATTTTTGTCTTAAAAAGTGTCCAGATATCCTCCAAGACCAAGTCGGCCTAGCAGCTGGAAAGTCAGCCTAAAGGAATAGCCACGTCCACCCTTGAAGAGCCTATAAATATAAGAGAACTCGTCCTACTTGAAGTACATTCACTCACCACTCATTCTAGAGAAGGAAGAGGAAGGAGAAGGCAGCGAAGGAGGACGAAGGAAAATTGTGCTTGGGATAATTTTTCTCTCACACATGTTAAGGAGAACTAGGGTTTCTGCAACAAGACCTAGGATTTCTGTCTTCAAGATCGATCTTGGAGAAAAGGAGACAAGTAGGTCAAACAGAGGTAACCAAGGGTAATCCTCATGCTCCTAAAGTGAGGGAAAGTCAAACAAAGGTCAAAGGAGGGCTCAGAAGGCAAATCGAAACTCATACATGTGAGCGCAGAAAATTTTGGGGGCCAAAATTTCTGCAACTAGAGTTCGAAGAAGTGCTACTCGAAGAGATTTGACTGGGTTTGAAAAAATCATGGTTAGCACATCATCCGGAGAGGTTTTTCTTGGTATTGGAGGGTTCTAAAGTCAGTCTTAAGGTCTTGGAATTTGTCAATTTAATAATCTATAAGGAAGACAAGAGATTTGAAGGTTTTCCTCTCAAGTGGAGAGGTTGTGGCCCTGGCTTACAACCTATATTCTATGTTCTTGTTCTTCTTGTTTTGGTAGTTGTTTGATGATTCACACATATAATAATAAGTAACAAAGCTAATAATTAAAAGGACATCACAAGAATTTATCCAGTAAAGAGAAATCTATATGATCATTGCCCTTTTGATTTCTCAGCATGGTATCAAAGCTAAGGTTGACTAAGGTCATATGAACATCTCCACTACATTAAAGAAGCTCATCAAAAAGTGTTCAAAGGTAGCAAGCTATATCAAGAAAAGCCTCAAGGAAGCATGGAATCTCCTATTTACTACAAAGGAGGAAGAAACCAAGGCAAAAGATGAAGGTCTCTTCTCGGCACTCACTGGAAAACATTCCAAGACGAGAGCATTTGGGTAATTGAAAGTGGTGCATCTAGGCACATGATTGGTCATCATAAACAATTGAAGACATTATCAAAGGGAAAATATTCTTACTCAGTGGAACTTGGATATAATAAGAGTTATCCCATAATAGGAATTGGATCAACCTCCATAGAATTGGAAAATGGAAGCAACATTCACCTCAACAACATCCTATTTGTTCCAGGTTTGCATAAGAATGTACTTTCCATTTCAAGTCTAGAAGATAAGGGTGATAGAGTAGCTTTCATTCATGGAAAAGGTTGTATTATGGATTAAAGACTCAAGCATAGAGAATCTTAGAGTAATTGGTATCCGAGAAGGAAGACTCTACAGGTTTATATCTCCTCTAGCACAAGTTTTGGTTCACAATGAAATCAACCCGTGTGAATTATGGCATAGAAGTTTTGGTCATCTTCATTCAAAATCCTTCCAACTATAAGCTCCATAGTAGATGGAATCCCTGAATTGAAATAAGATCACGAAGGAGTATGTAAGGGATTTGCATTGGGTAAGAATACCAAGAGATCATTTGGAAGAAGTGCTTCACGGTCAAAAGAAATCTCGGATCTCATTCACTCTAATGTATGTGGCCTTATGACTCCTAAATCACTTGGAGATCATCTATATTACGTCACATTTATAGATGATCATACAATAAAGACCTGCATTTACTTAATGAAAACCAAGAATGGAGTATTTGCAAAATTTCAAGAATTCAAAGAGGAAGTAGAGAACCTTACAGAAAGAAGAATCAAGATACTAAGATCTGATAATGGAGGAAAGTATACATCCAAGGAAATTATAGCCTTTTGTAAGGAAATTTGGATTAAGATGGAGTTGATAGTCTTGTTAGCCTTGTTGGCATTTGGCCCAAAAAATGGATCCAAAACACTCTTGAAGTCTTCAAGAGTTGATTAAGATCATCCTAAGATCGAAACAATCATATGCCAAAAGCCCTTAAAAGGGCGGAAATACACTATCGGAAGGTTAAAATACTGCAAAACAGTGAAAAAAACAGAGTATTGCAGGTGCAAATAGAGAAACGCACAGCTGCCATTAGATCTGGCCGATCAATGGCCCAGATCTAACCGGCTATAATCGCAATCGGCCAAGCTAAAGGGACAGTTAATCGGAGAGTCACATCGGTCGTCGTGGTGGTGGAGAGCATAATCTATAAATCCCCGGCATTGAGCAATCAGCGATTGTGATTAGATCACATTACTACATCGCAGCGAAACATTACCAAGGGTCGGGGGCCCACATCGCATCACAGGTTCGCAATCGGCAGGAACATACCCCGTGTTATACGAAGACCGTTGGCTAGAGCGATATGCGATTGCAATAAAATCGCATCGCAAGATCACATCAGAATATTGTGAATGATTAGGGCCTCTATACAGGGGGTAACACCAATTGTGATGAATCCAGGACCCAAAAGGGTTTGGGAATGAAATCCATAATATTTGAAGTCTGGAGGGAGGCCAATTTTCATGTATTTCCCGTGTTTTTAAGTATTTCAAAATACAAGGGGAACAAAGGGATCAGGCTGGCTGCAATAGACGACAGCAACCCAGGGGGCGGAACCGATGAGAGAATAGGCCATGTTTAAGGAATTTTGAGGTCTGAAAAGAAAAGATAAGGGTGGGATTTACACAGTTGCAGCGTTTTATGTATGAAATAGGAAACATTCATGGTTATCATTTGAAAGGGACTGTTGTAGGGATTTCATAGGCTCTATAGCCACTCCATTTGCAAGATGAGGTGGCCAACCATCCTTAGAAGCATTATGCAGAAATGTTTACACACCAAAAGAGGGATTCGACCGGGATATAGTGGCCGACAGACAGATCCTGGAAAGGGAAAGGGAGGGGCCACAGCACACTGCAACCCGAATCAAACGAGATCATGGAGCATCAATAGTCTGGCCAGTGCAACATCCATCTTAACAAACATGATGGGGCATCTCTGGCACGACAGAGCTCCCAGGCATCACACCAAGCTGCCCAAAATATCTTAATATGGTTAGTCTTCTGTCAGAAGAAGAAACATATGAATCATGTTGCCTGTTGAGGGAATCAAACGATTAAACAAGACAGAGGGATATATTAAGAGACCTAAAGCCTCAAAAGGCTCAGGACCATTGTAAACGAGCTGTAAATAGCTAAAAACAAGATGAAATAAGGGTTCAACTTTTGGAGTGTTCCTCCTTTGTTCCTTCAAGCTTCTCATTTTCATCCTTTAGTAATACATGCTTCTTTTGATGTTATATGTTCAATATCCATTTCTCTTCTGTTCTAAACTTACACTTGAACATTTTGTTCATGTTCTTGTGTATCTGAGGCCAGATAACTATCATCTTATCTATGCTTTGATATATTAGATTTGCAAGCTTCTTTGCTGCCTGTAGCTAGCCATTTACATGTGTTATCATATATGTAATATGCTAGTATAGTTAAGCATTCTCCATCTATCCATTAAATCTACAAACTATTGAGCATTAGTGGTCTAAAGCCTTGTGTTGTTAAGAGTGTTCATGCATGTCTTGAGTGAGAACAGAGTTGAAATGGTCATCTGACTTGTTCCAAATCATCATCCATTCTTATAGTCCTGAGAACGATATTGAATATTATATGTTACTAGGCATCTATGAGTTGCAACAATAGGAGAGTTTCCTGGAGTGATAACAAGTCCCATATGATTGTTATACAGTAAAATTCCCTCCTCATCAGCTCAAAGGGAAAAGACATGATGACTGAAGAAATTACCAAGTTCACAAGCCTTGTTTCCAAGCTAACGTTGCCTATACACTAGAAACCTGCTTTATAAAGCTTCTCAGCAAGCCCAAGGGTGTGTTAGTGACCTAAGTAACTCTACTTGTTACCTCAGGAATAGTGTTAGTAAACCCTAATGAGGAACTAAGGATCAAAGGAGCAGATTGACTAAGAAATATCCCTATATTTTCTCATAAATCAACTCAAAAATGCAAGGAAACATCAAAGTTCGACCTATTTGGGGGATTACTAATCCTAATGGAGTATGAAAATAGGAAAGAGCTCAAAAGAATGGCAACATCATTGCTTTTACCTAAGGAAACTCATGGAGAAACTTGGCAACCCTAACCTCATATGCTACGTAAGCAAAGCTAGGGCTATTGTGAAAGTGGTCAGATCATTTGAAATGATAGCTTACTTGATTGTCGAGCAGAGTCTCAGACTTATGCATAAGAAGTTGGTAAGAAGGGAGAGAGAGAGAGGAGTTGGAGGGGTAAGGGAAAGCTGATGCAACCGATGGTTGTAATCACTCTTTCGACATTATTATAGAACTGCAGTTGTACTGTCCACTCCGTGATGTTGGTAATATAATTCATTTATATGGTTATTCAATTCCTTTTAGCATGAGTGGCTTAGTTATGTGCAACTAGATGTCTTTTGTATGTTTATGCATTGATTATCAAGGTTTTATGTTGTGATTACACTTGTCTTTTCTATGTGCGGGACTTGATCTAAAGCTGGCTTAGGGGACTTCCACCTAGCTTCATTACGCTCTCCAGCAAATCCACACGAAAGCTCATGGTAATGAATATGTTTCGCTTTGATAGTTAGTTGTTGAACAAATATACATGCATGTCCATGTTCAACAACTAACTATCACAGCGAAACAAATTCATTACCTTGAGCCTTTGTGTGGAGTTGTTGGAGAGCGCAATGTAGCTAGGTGGAAGTCCCCTGAGCCAGCTCCAGATCAAGTCCTGCACATAGAAAAGACAAGCATAATCACAGAATAAAACCCTGATAATCAATGCATAAACATACAAAAGACATCTAGTTGCACATAACTAAGCCACTAATGCTAAAATACATTGAATAACCATATAAACGAATTATAGTACCAACATCACGGAGTGGACAATACAACTGCAGTTCTATATTAATGTCGAAAGAGTGATTACAACCATCGGTTACATCAGCCTTCCCTTACCCCTCCAGCTCCTCTATCTCTCTCCCTTCTTACCAACTTCTTATGCTTAAGTTTGAGACTCTGCTCGACAATCAAGTAAGCTATCCTTTCAAATGATCTGACCACTTTCACAATAGCCCTAGCTTTGCTTATGTAGCATGTGAGGTTAGGGTTGCCAAGTTACTCCATGAGTTTCCTTAGGTAAAAGAAATGATGTTGCCATTCTTTTGAGCTCCTTCCCATTTGCATACTCCATTAGGATTAGTAATCCCCCAAATAGGTCGAACTTTGATGTTTCCTTTCTTTTCTGAGTTGATTTAGGAGAGAATATAGGGATATTTCTTAGTCTATCTGCTCCTTTGACCCTTAGATACTCATTAGGGTTTACTAATGTTGTTCCCAAGGTAACAAGTAGAGTTACTTAGGTCACTAACGCACCCTTAGGCTTGCTGAGAAGCTTTCTAAAGCAGGTCGCTAGTGTATAGGCAGTATTAGCTTGGAAACGAGGCTTGTGAACTTGGTCATTACTTCAGTCATCATGTCTTTTCCCTATAAATTGATGAAGAGGTCATTTTACTGTATAACAATGATCTTGAACAAAATGGAGTTGTGGAACGCAAGAACCGAGCCATTGAAGAATGTGTAAAGGAAATGTTACATGATCAAGATCTACCAAAATTCTTGTGGGGTGAAGCCACGAAGACAACAATATATATTCAAAATCGAAGTCCCCACAAGTCATTGGACAACAGGACTCCCGAAGAAGTATTCACTGGGAGGAAACCAACTGTAGAACATCTCTATATCTTTGGATGTCTTATATATATTCATATACCAAAAGACAAAAGAAAGAAGCTAGATCCATCAGGCATGAGAGGAACATTTGTTGGCTACAACAACTCCTGTAAGGCTTATAGGATCTACATAAAGGAAGGACACCATATGATGTCATATTTGACGAGAGTATTGCATTCAAGAAATCTAAGGAACTTCCCATGGACTTTGATGACGAAGAACTTCCAGTATTTGAAGAATAATTTAACAAAAAAGTAGAAGAATCTCATTATCAAGATGAGGGACCCATTGAACACATTCAACCTGTGGTCCTTGCTGAATCAAGAAAGAGACCTAACTGGTTGAAATCTACACTACTTGGTGCAGAAGTTCAAGGGCAGCGAAAGGCTCATTTAGAGAAAGCAAGAAACCCAAGAGATATTCTGGGTATGTTGCATACATGACAAAACTAATAGAAGCAGAGTGATCCACTTTTGAAGAGGTTTTCAATCATCAAGAATGTAAGGATGCCATGAATTAAGAATATCAAACTATAATGAAGAATGGAGTTTGGGAAATCGTACTTAGGCCTGAACACAAATATGTGGTAACTTCCAAATGGGTCTATAAGATCAAACATGTGGCAGATGAAAGTAGAGATAATTATAAGGCAATATTTGTGGCTAGGGGCTTCTCTCAATAAGAAGGCATCGATTACGAAGAAACATTTGCTCCCACAACAATATATACAACAATTCATTCATTGGTCTTTCTGGCAGCATCAATGGGATGGAACATCCACAAAATGGCTATCAAGACTGCATTTATCAATGGCATAATAGATGAGGAAGTTTATATAGAGAAACCCTTGGGATTTGAAGTTAAATACGGGAAGGCATATGTTTTCAAATCGAAGAAAGCATTATATGGCCTCAAGAAAGCACCAAGGGCATGGTATGCTAGAATGGATGCATACCTACAAAGAACATGCTTCACAAAAAGTTTTGTCGATTTGAACTTTTATATCAAGGTTGTAGAAGGAGAACTTATAATCATTCTTCTGTATGTATATGATCTTCACTTGACAAGTGTAGACTGTCGAATTGAAGAATGTAAGAAGCAAATAGCAGCATAATTTGACATGAAGGATTTAGGGTTGATGCATTACTATTTGGGACTAGAAGTCTGGCAAGGACCTGATGAAATCTATTTGGGTCAACGAAACTACATGATCAAGATGTTGAATAGGTTTGACATGATGGACTGCAAACCTATGACTACTTTGATGATCACAAAATTGAAGAGACTAAGGAGTTTTGAATCAAGCCTTGTGGATCCTTGCAAGTATAGACAACTCATTGGCTCACTAATGTACTTGGTGAATACTCAACCAGGCATATGTTTTGCAGTAAACATTCTCAATCAATTCCAAGTGGAGCCAAAGCATGATCATTGGATAATAGCAAAACATATATTGAGATATCTAAGGGGAACTATCCACTACTACCTGAAATATGATAGGGGGAATGATGCCCACCTGAATGGATATACATATTCCTACTAAGAACGCAGCGTGTAGGATGGAAGAAACACAATTGGAGGATGTTTCAATGTGGGATCCCTTATGATCTCATGGATGAGCAGAAAGCAAGACACAGTTACTTTGAGTAGTGCTTAGGTTGTGTATCTTACATCATGTGAAGCGAGTAGAGAAGCAGTCTGGTTAAGGAAGATTCTACCTAACCTATTTGAAGGACCGATGGACCCTATAGTGATACATTGTGACAACATTGGTTATATACGATTGTCTGAAGACCTAGTATTTCATGGAAAGACAAAGCATATAAACAAAAAATATCACTATATTCAAGAGCTAGTACAAATTGGTGTGTTGTAGCTACAGTATATCTCCATCGATGAGCAGGTAGTTGACATATTAACGAAACATCTTCCTAACAAGAAGCTTGTATACTTGAGATACAAGCTTGGCTTTGTTGATATATCCTCCCTAGTTGAGAGGGAGAGATAGGCACATCATTCTTGCCTTCACTTGGGAAGACAAAATGGAGGATTAGGTAACCATCTGGCATTCAATACTCTTTGAGGATGAGGTAGGGCATCCAAGATAAGAGTATTCGTGGACTGATATTCTTTGAGGACTAGCTATCTAGGACAAGAATAGTCCAAAGAAGGTCATACTCAGTGAACACATGGGTGGAGTATGCACTTTGAGAGACAATGATCATGGTGTCTATAAATCATTGGTCTCACCAGCATTGTGCTATGATCTTGTGGAGAGATAGTGTTGTTAGTCAAGGCCTTGCTATGTGACAATGTTGGCTGATATGATGCTAAACAGATGGGTTACCAATCCGACTCTTCTTATGAGATCTCTTTAGATTGAGAAAATCCATGTACCATGTATGAATATCTCCCTAGTTAAGAGGGAGTGTTGAAAAATATGTAATTAGGTTCGGTCTTCATATAGATAAAATGTAATTTTGATTATTGTAAAGTGTGAAATGAAACAAAAATTATTATTATAGGGAGCTCACTCTCATTTCCCTTAGAGGTCTTACTCGTGAATGGCATGTGTTCAATACTATTATCCTCAACAATGAAAGGATTCTAGGTTTTGATGAATTGTTGACTAGATGTGCTCAAGAGGAGACAAGGATGATGGAGAGAGACATGCCTTCAAATAGGAATGATCCTACTGCATTCTCCGCTCATGCTAAAAAGAAGAACAATGCAGGTTCAAAGACACAATGTCAAGGAAGATCGAGATTCAAAGATGGAAGAAAAGGAAGATGCTTCATTTGTAACAGGTTTGGCCATTATGCTAGGAAGTGTCTTAATAGAAGGGATACCCCTTGGGATGATGACAACAACCACTACAACAATTTCAGGGGCAACAACAATCAACAGAATGGCTGATTCAACAACAAACGAAAATGGAATGCTCTCGCTACTCAACATGGAAATGGCCGACCTCCCAAAATATCAAGAAACTCCAGGTATGATGAATCGAATGTTGTAGATAACAAGCAAAAAGACTTTTACCTTATATCTTCCCTCTCTACTTCCTCTCCTCTAGATACCTTGGCAAATTGGTTGATTGATAGTGGTGCCTCAAGGCACTTCACTGGGTATAAGGAAGCTCTTTCAAATCTAATAGAAAAGGATACAAATTTGGAAATCATTCTTGGAGACAATGCCACCTATCCCATGAAAGGACTTGGGAATATTACTCTTCAATTAAATCAAGGTAGCACCATTCTTTTACAGGAAGTATTATATGTACCTGATCTAAAGAAGAACCTGGTATCCATTTCGGCAATGGAGGACAAAGGATTCAAGGTGGCATTCGTTGATGGAAAGGTACGTGTTCATAAAATAAATTTCAAAGAAGCATTTACTCTTGGATTCAGGGTTGATAGCCTATATCAAGTTGGAGGAATTCCATTGGGAGCTATGTCTTGTGATACATCTCTTCAATCTGAATTATGGCACCAGAGGTTTGCTCATCTACATTATAAAGCCCTACCCAATGTAAGGAAGGTGGTGACAGGTATGCTCGAATTTAAAGTAGAATATGAAGGTGTTTGTCAAGGATGTGCCAAAGGAAAACATACAGGGGGACCATTCCCCTCAAGTGATAGCAAGACTACGAAATTTTGCAATTGGTTCATTCTGATCTATCTGTTACGTTTTCTATGACAATTATGGGAGGATATATATATTATGTTATATTTGTGGATGACTTCTCTTGCAAAACTTGGACTTATTTCTTGAAGAAGAAGGATGAAGTGTTCACATGGTTCTGCTCTTTCAAAGCCTTGGTTGAAAATCAAACAAGGAAGAAGATCAAAATATTAAGGACCGATAATGGAACTGAATACAAATCAAATGAGTTCAATGACTATTGTAGATAAGTTGGCATTAAGAGGGAAACTACTGCCGCATATACTCCTAAGAAAAATGGTGTTGCTAAAAGGAAGAATCGTTCTATTATAGAAGCCACTCGTGCCATGCTTCGTGATCAAAGCCTTCAGAAGTTCCTATGGGCAGAATCTTCCAACACTATCGAGTATGTTCAAAATAGATGCTCTCATCAAGCCTTAGACTCCAAAACTCCCAAAGAAGTTTTCACCAGTCAGAAACCTGATGTTTCTCACATTAAAATTTTTGGTAACCCTGTGTATTTTCATGTGCCGAAAGAAAAGAGAAGAAACTTAGATGCATCTGGGAAGAAAGGAACATTTGTGGGCTATAGTGAAACTTCTAAGGCAATAGAATCTATGTGCCTGGTCAAAGAGAAGTGGAGATAAGTCATGATTTTACCTTCGATGAATATGGTGCCCTTGGGAAGATTACGAGCTTTCCTATTCTAAGGAAGGACAATGAAGAAGATACATGAAACTAGGGAGAACCACAGGATGAGTCGATGCCCGATGTTGAAGGACCAATGGATCCCATTGATCCACCTTCTCATGAGCACCCCTCCTCAAAAAGGAGACCCTCATGGCTTAGGGAAACTCTTGAAGATGTTGAGAGACATATTGCACTGAGTGGAACTTTTCGTGAAAGTAAGAAGGCAAATAGGTACCAAGGGTACTTAGCTGCTATCAGCATCATTGATCAAACTAAGCCTTGCACATTCGAAGAAGTTGTGAAGCACCAAGTTTGGAAGGATGCTATGAATGAAGAGTATGAGTCGATTATGAGGAATGATGTCTAGGATGTGGTCCCTAGACCCAAGGACAAATTTTTTGTCACCTCGAAATGGCTCTACAAGATGAAGCATGGCGTTGATTGAAGTGTTGAAAATTTCAAGGCCAGATTTGTTGCTCAATGCTTCTCTCAAAAGGAAGGTGTGGACTATGTGAGATATTTGCACCAGTTGCCTGATATACCACCATCTATTTGATCATTGTCCTTACTGCCTCTCAAGGATGGAATTTACATCAAAATGATATCAATATCGCCTTCTTGCATGGTTCACTTAAGGAGAAAGTCTATGTAAAACAACCCGAGGGGTTTGAAGTCCAAGATCGAAAGACACATGTATTCAAGTTGAAGAAAACCCTTTATGGTTTGAAGCAAGCTCCCTGGGCTTGGTATGAGAGGATCGACAGTTATCTGATGAAGCTAGGATTTACAAGAAGTGAAGTTGATCTGAACCTTTACTTTAAGGTTGAAAATGATAGACCTCTCATCTTGGTACTTTATGTGGATGATCTCTTTCTAACAGGTATACCCTCTTATTTATCAATGCAAGAGGGAGTTGGCTACCAAATTCGAGATGAAGGACCTAGGATTGAAACACTACTTCCTAGGCTTTGAGGTCTGGCAAAAGTCAAGTGAGATTTTCCTTTCTCAAGGAAAATACATTGTGAAGTTACTTGAAATATTTGGGATGGTGGATTGTAAGTATGTGACTACTCTAATGGAACTTAACTTCAAGAAGTTATGCGAAAGTGTTGTTGGCCCCGATTTGGGAATTCCTTTTGAGTATCGTCAACTCGTGGGGGCCCTGACGTTCTTGGTGAACTCCAGTCCAAACATATGTTTTGCAGTGAATATGTTGAGTCAATTTATGGTCGAGCCTCATCACATACATTGGATTGCTGCCAAGAATCTCTTGAGATATCTCTGGGGCACAATCACCTATGGACTGAGATACGCTGCCAAGAATTTGAGGTCCCATGGTTATTCTGATGCTGACTGGGTTGGAAGTGTGGTGGATCATAAGAGCACATCTGGATGTTGCTTCTCTCTAGGTTTTTCTTCTATATCCTGGATGAGCGGGAACCAGAAATCGATTGCTTTGAGCACTGTCGAGGCCAAATATCTTGTTGCTAGTATGGCCTCCTATGAAGTTGTTTGGTTGAGAAAGCTCTTTAGTGAGTTGTTTGGGCATGTGTTGGATACCACCGTGATCTTCTGCAACAACCAAAGTGGGATTCATCTTTCTGAGAATTTTGTGTTTCATGACTGCTCTAAGCATATTGATATCAGTTACCACCTTATCCACGATATGGTACAACAGGGAGCAATAAGGCTCTATCACATTGGGATTGATGAACAGATCACATATATTCTTACGAAGCCCCCAGGGAAGGTCAAATTCTTAACCTTCCACGCAAGACTTGGAGTCGTGGAGAGATCCTCTTATGAGGGTCCCGTTTGAGTTGGATATTGAGCTCTGGGAGCTCTGAGGGTCTTAGGGTACTTCTTGGAGCAATGAGCGACCATATGGTGAGTGGTTCACCTTCCCCTATTGGTGCATTTTGTACAAGTTGAGTGGTTCACCTTCCCCTGTGATACCCCATGATGGTTGATATATGCATAAGATGAGTGGTTCACCTTCTCCTGCCGATACATCCTACCCATGTAGTTCGAGACTCATGGGAAGTACCTCTCATATGGCTAATGAGTAGGGAAATGAGGATAGGGACCATAGCACTACCAATGAACACATTGTGTACTACCATACTTCCTATGCTAGGATGTTTGATATTGATCTGGGATCAATGGAGACTGAATTCTGGTCAGTGGAGAGTGGTATGACACACTCTCAATCATTTCTTCTTCATTATTTTTTCATGGTTCAGCAAAGCAAAGTAGAGCAAGGATGACAGGGATGGTACAGATTGTCAAATGGTTTGGCAAGTGGAGTTCTCCCTAATCGAGAGGGAGTGTTAAATTTGGAAACTGGGGCCAAACTCCACCTTGGACAGCTCATATCATGGAGTTGATATTTTTATTGGATTCATCTTTTCAAGAGGTGTAGGATTGATCTAAATATCATCTCATTCTGACATGTATAAATGGAATTACGAATTTATTTCTTCTATGGACAAATTGTCAAGGTCGGCCAACAATCTAATGTAGGCTCAAGAAGCCCAAAAGGCATGTCTCTTCACCCTCAAGGTTGCATATAAATAGAAGGAGCATCTACCTCATTTGGACATTCATCATCTCACACATATCTCTCTCTCATCATTTGTTTGGGTCGTACGAATTTCAGGGCAGCCTTCTTCTCCTCCACATGTGCGAAGGGTTGAATGCGTTTTCTATTTTCTTGCATTGACCAAGTTGCAACAAGTTTGACCAGCGTTGACTTGGCAGCATTTGACCTTTTTTTACTGCACTTTTCTTGGGAGAATTTCTATCTAGGCAGGCTGCATTCTTTGGCACAAATTTCGAGATTTTATGGGTAGGTTGACCAGTGTTGACCACAGGCCCTTTGACCGCAAGTTTGACTGTGTTGACCAAGTTTGACCAATTTCTTCAGGACTGTTTTAGGCTGATGTGGATTGTTTCTGGAGGCCAAATTCACTGCGTTTGACAGAGCTGATTTGGAGGAGTAATTCTGTTGATTTGACCAACATTGACTTTCTGGTTAGGGCATCCTATTGACTACAGTTTGACTGGACAGATTTGACTATGTTTGGGCAAGTAAATTTTGCATATTGTACTCTTTCTCTCTCTGCTAAACTTTTGAAGAATAATAAGAAGATTTTATCAAAAGGTTTTCCCCGCATTCGGGTTTTTCTCTAGCATCCGCCAGATATTGTGTCCTCTTGTCTTGGCTTGTCTTTTGGTTATTGTTTATGTTCTCTCTGCATTTACTATTGATGTTAATGTGATTGCTAATCTGAAAATTGATATTGGGTTGATAAGAAAAGGTGAATTAAATCGCTCTTAAGCATAGAACATACCATTTTTATCTAAAATTAACACTTCAACTATATTTCAAGCTTCCCATGAGCTCTTGCTTCCAATCATATGTTATTATGATGTCATCCCCTAAAATGATGCATCACATCATGCTTCTAATGCTTCCTGCCATGATAGTTATATTTACATAAACAGAAAAGAACTAGGTGGAGAAGACTTATCTCAATCATAATGGAGATCTTTTACTCCTTCCTTCTTCGATTTCTTATTTTCAACTTCTTCCAGTTCTTCAGTGATATGGGATTCTTCCCTTCCTCTTTTTTGTCGTCCTTCTTGAGCTTAGGAAAATCTCTCTTATAGTGACCATATCCATAGCATTGAACTTTCGCCATATTCTTCTTCCTTTTCTGAGGACCAAATTTCCCAAACTTTCCTTCCCTCTTTGCCATGGCAACATATGCTTGAGTTTGCTTGTTTGATCCTACGTCACTTTTTCCTTCAACTCGGTTTCTTCAATTTTGCATAGTGACCACAGCTCATTGAACGAAGTAGCTTCCTTCTTCCCATAAATGCTTGTTGTAAATTTACCCCATTCCTTTCATAGTGCATCAAGTACTATAGTAGTTATTTTCTTGTCAGATGTTATCTCTCCCAACTCTTGCAGTTGGTTCCTTATTTCGGACACCCTCATAAAATATCATTCCTTCTTCCTTTGATATCATCATCTTATAGAGCTTGGTTCTTAATGATATCACTTCTCCTACAGAAATTACGGAGAGTAATTCCACTAGTTTGTCGTTGATGTCTTCAACTTGATGCCTTCTTGATTTTGATGATGATAGAAGGTGTCTTCCTTCGAAAGTGATCCTTGCTTCCTTGATGATGATGATGATTACGCTTCTCCTTACTTCTCTAGAATATACAAACTTTTAGATGCTTCAATGTGTAGATCTTTTATGGATGAGCTAGGGTTTTCAGGGCTTCTTACAACTTCATATTTCAGCCCTTCTTCATATTTTAGGCTTATTGTTGCAAGACTGCAATTTCGGCTTCTCCTACATAAACCCTAGGTCACACGTGCGTCTGGAATATGGACAGACTTTCATCCTTTTGAATTCGCTTGACCTTGACTCCTCTTGACAATTCAACTTGCTAAACAGTCCTTTAACCCAAACTTTGGCTCCTTTGAGTCACTGTAATTTTCAACTTCTACTAGTAAAGGATGATGCCCTAACCTTCGCACGTGTGGAGGAGAATTAGCCCAAAACAGTGCAAGAAATGCTTCGCTCTTCTTTACGCTTAATAGGTATAAGGCTTCTCTCTCTTTCTTGATCCAACTCTTCTTGATGCTTCTTAGATGCTTTTACAGTGCTTCGGCCCTTGAGTGTCCTTTAAGTTTTATTTTCCTTGTCTTGACACCTTAGCTCTGATGCCATGTTGAGAAATCTAGGGCGGCTAGATTAGGGGATTTCTCTTACTTTGATAACTACTTGTGATGTATTTTTACTTAAATTGGTTAGCTTCTTCTTACACTTGATTATTATTAGTGTCTTGTATCATCAAACAGCGACCAAACAATTAAAACAAAAGGAATAGGACACAAGATGTAGGCGATTAGTCAGGACCAAAACCTCCCCAACTGAGAGGAAAACCCACAAGAATTCTTCTCTTCTTATAGAACTTCAATTGATGAATTCCAAGACCTATGACCCTTGACCAAGACCAAGTCAAACCTTGATTCTAGCAACTTTTGCAATTTCGACTTGCCCAACACATTCTTCTCCAACTTCGATATCCCTAGTAAACTCTTCTACAACTTCGAGTTGCCCAACAAATTCTTCTCCAACTTTGACCTGCCCAACAAATTCTTTTGTCCAGCAAATTCTTCTACCCATCAAATGTAGAAACCCTAACGCGCGTGCGAGAGAGAGAGAGAGAGGCCCAAAAAGATTGATCAGGGTCTTCTCCTTCCTTTTCATCATTTTTCCAACTTCTATCTTGAGAAGATCAAGCTTGCTTAAGTCACAACAAGGTCGAGTTCCTTCTTATTTATAGGCTTATCAGGGGTACGAATTGCTCTCTTTAGGCTGACTTGACCCTTCATGCAGGCCGACTTGAGACTTGAGCTTTGGACTATAACAAGGTCTTGGAGGGTCTTTTGATTCTATTTTGACGCAAATAAATTTTCTTTACAATATCTAACATTTTTGTGAACCCAATGTTTCGAACTACCAAGTGAGTTCATCATCAGGGGATGCGTCTATAGATATTCTCAGATATTAATGATTTATCCATGAGCTCTATTTAGGGTCTTATATATATATATATATATATATTATGCTTTTAAATAAAAGTTATATGGAAATTGGTCGGCCTGTGAGTTTTTCATTTATTTAAATAATTATTATTATTATTTATTTTTAATTAATTTATTAATTTGTTAATTTATTAATTATTTATTAATTTGTTTAAGTAATTAGTTTATTAATCAGTTAAAGGGATAAATTAATTTTATCACTGGTTGAATTAGTTATTATGTTTACTAATTTTATACAAAATTAATTATTTAAATAATTTGTTTAATTTGTTTAAATAATTAATTTATTTATTTGATTAATGTTTATTCATTTATTCATTTATTAATTTGATTAATTAATTAATTAATAAAGTTAAAGGGATAAATTAATTAATTAATTAATTGTATTATTTATTGATTAATTATTATGTTTATTAATTTTATGTAAAATTAATTTTTTAATTAATTTGTTTTAATTGATTCATTAATTTGTTTGATTGATTAACTAATTTGTTTGATTAATTGATTAAAATAATAGATTAATTAATTAATTTTATTGTTTATTATTTATTAATATGTATATTGATTTAATTTTATGTATTTTATTTGATTAATTTATTTTATTTGATTAATTTATTTAATTAATTAATTAATTGTTAATTGATAAATTAATTACTAATGAGTTAATTATTGATTTTTTAAGATTTCAATTAAAAGTTTCCAGGTGTTGCTTATTTTTAATCCATTGTCCCAGTTCAAGTTGTTCTTATTTTTTTCTATTTCAATGGTTTCTTTGATTTTCCTTTTAAGATAGTGGTCTTCTCTTCTAACTATTTTGACTTCTTCCATGCAGATGTAATGAGAGGAAGAATGAACATGTTCAGCTATGGCTGATTTTGAGGTCCTTTCTCTTCTTAAGTCAGCAGTGCGTTCTTTAATTCTAATATTAAGAGACCTACCTGTTTCCCCTGTATTCCTTACTGCATGAGCAAGGAATCACATAAACACCTTTTTGAAGGTTAGGGTTTATGGGATCCTTGACTAAGTTGAATAATTGTCTGATGGTGTTAGCAGGGATGAAGGCTACATTAATGTTATGTTTATTAGAATTTTAGTAATTTTATCCGTGGTGCCTTTTATGTATGGAAGGCAAACCTTAGGAGTTGATAAATTTTGATCTTTATTATCTTTGTTATTCTTGTTTAAAGATAGGTGCATGGCTTTCTTGATGGTATTTCTATTATAGCCATTTAGTTCAAACACTTTGTGAAAATGGTTGAGTTCATCATTTAAATGGTCAAGATCAGATATTCTGGCCGCCCTAGTCGTTAAGGTTCTAATGATGCCAATCTTCTGTTTAGGGTGGTGATGGGAATTTGCATGTAGATATCGTTCTGTATGGGTGTTCTTTCTGTAGACTTGGAAACCAAGAGACCCATCTCTTTTAGTTAGAAGGATATCAAAAAAGGGAAGCTGGTTGTTATTTTCAATTTCAATAGTGAATTTTATATGGTCAGAGAGGCTATTTAAGTGATTGAGGAATAGGTCAAATTTTTCTTTCCCATGACTCCACTTGGCAAATATGTCGTCTACAAACCTTTTCCATTCTTCAGGGGTGTATGGAAATGACCTAAGAGCCTTTTGTTCGAAGTGCTCCATAAAGATGTTGGCAACTATGGGGGATAGAGGAGAGCCCATAGCCAGACCATGAGTTTGTTCATAGATTTTACCTTTGAAACTGAAATAAGAAGATCTTAAGCATAGCTCCAAAAAATCCACAGTTTCTTTATCAGTGATGTTTCTCATGATCTCAATAGCTTCACCAATAGGAATCATGGTATAAAGGGATAAAATATCAAAGTTGACCATCAGATCTTCATCTTTCAATTCTATGTTATTAATCCATTGAACAAAAGAATGGGAGTCTTTAGCATAAGAAGGGGTATTACCAGACAGAGGTCTAAGTTTTTTGGCCAGGTGTTTTCCCAGAAGGTAAGTAGGGGAACCTATGGTATTAACTATAGGTTTGAGAGGTATGTTAGGTTTATCGACTTTAGGAGCCCCAAAAATTCCAGGAATAATGGAACTATTATGGATGATTTTCTTTTTTGTGATATCATAAAGCGATGATTCTTTAATTTTCTTAATTACTTTGCGCATGATTTTCTCACTGGGATCTTTATTAATGATTTTATAACATCCACTATTATTTAGATGTTTTTCCATTTTATTGTCATAATCGATTTTATTCATAATTACAATTATGCTGCCCTTATTAGCCTTTAGGATGACTATGACCATTTAAATGATGAACTCAACCATCTTCACAAAGTGTTTGAAGTAAATGGCTATAATAGAAATACCATCAAGAAAGCCATGCACCTATCCCTAAACAAGAATAACAAAGATATTAAAGATCAAAATTTATCAACTCCTAAGGTCTCCCCTCCATACATAAAAGGCACCACAAATAAAATTACCAAAATTCTTAATAAACATAACATTAATGTAGCCTTCACCCATGCTAACACCATTGGACAATTATTCAACTCAGTCAAAGATCCCATAAACCCTAACCTTCAAAAATGTATTTATGTGATTCCTTGCTCATGTGGTAAGGAATACATAGGTGAAACAGGTAGGTCTCTTAATATTAGAACTAAAGAACACACTACTGACTTAAGAAGAGAAAGGACCTCAAAATCAGCCTTAGCTGAACATGTTCATTTTTCCTCTCATTACATCTGCATGGAAAAAGTCAAACTGCTTAGAAGAGAAGACCACTATCTTACAAGGAAAATCAAAGAAGCCATCGAAATAGAAAAAAAGAACTTGAACCAAGACGATGGATTAAAACTAAGCAACACCTAGAAACCTTTAATTGAAATCTTAAAAAATCAATAATTAACTCATTATTGATTTATTGATTTATTAATTCATTAATTTATTTATTAATTCATCAATTAACAATTAATTAATCAAATAAAATACATAAAATTAAATCAATAGACAAATTAATAAATAAGAAACAAACAAATTAATTAATTAATCTTATTTTAATCAATTAAATCAAAAAAATTAGTTAATTAATCAAACAAATTAATGAATTAATTAAAATAATAATTTCACATAAAGTTAATAAACATAATAATTAAATCAATAAATAATACAATTAATTTATTTATTTATTCCTTTAACTTATTAATTAATTAATTAATCAAATTAATAACATTAATCAAATAAATTAATCAATTATTTAAACAAATTATTAAATAATTAATTTTGTATAAAATTAGTAAACATAATAACTACTTCAACAAATAATAAAATTAATTATATAAACTAATTAATTAAAAATAAATAATAATAATAATAAATATTTAAACAAACTAAAAACTAACAAACCGACCAATTTTCATATAACTTTTCTTTTAAAACATATATATACCTAAATAGAGCTCATGGATAAATCATTAATATTTGAGAATATCTATTGATGCATCCCTTGATGATGGACTCACTTGGTAGTCTGAAACGTTGGGTTCACAAAACTCTATAATAGGTCATTCCTCTTTTAAAACTATTCTCACCTGTATGGATTCATTATTTAACAATACATAACATGCTCAAATGGGTTTTCAATACATGACAATGACTCAATTGACTTTATGACAAACCTAGAAGCACTCAATGGATGTTTGAACTAAAAATAAATTTCTCGTGAATATGAAACCCATGCCGCAAAAATATTAAAAATATATATTTTTCTCTTTTCATTAAATACATAAAGTCATGATTACATATGTCGTTATGAACACTGAACCTAGTTACATATTTCAACAATTTGGGGGTCCATTTCTACATCGTGGCACCCCTTGGACTTCATTAGGTCTCCTCAAAGGCCCAATGACTCATTTTATTGATCATTTGGCCCTCTTAAAATGCTTATTCATGTATTATTGAGCTATTTGGTGGGTTTGTCACCAAAAGTATTATTATTATGCACATTGTTTTATTTTTTAGATTAAATTAAGCCAATTTAGCTACATCGAATTCGTTAGGGTGTATAAATAGAAGAAAAATGAATCATTTGGATCATCTTCATTTGAATTGGGTCTCTCTCTTGTGAGATTTTCGCTTTCCTTCTTGGAGGATGAACTTGGATGTAATGTATGAATTTTAATGTTTGAATATCTCTCTTGTCTTGGAGCTTCATTGTTGGCATAATATGATGATTGGATATACTCTTTTTGCACAGGTTAGAAATGTTTTCATGCGTATTCTTGTTATTTACTTGATAACATTGTGTTGCTTGGATTTTCACTATACTAGATCTAAAATTTATTGTTTTTCTTATGCGAAATTGTGGAATTTAGTCTTTATAACATCGCATCATCTTGTGTATCATGTGTAAAGAGGTGAATGTTCCTAGAGATTGTTTTTATTGAACCTATCTTTATAACTCATCTATTATTGCACATTGAAGTATAAACTCTTCTAGCAGCTGCTCTCATGCCCTTATTACCATGTGAAGTTGTCTAGGAGGCTCCTTGATCGGGTGAAGTTCTTCTAAAACTCAAATTTCATCTTGACTCCATATTCCCCAAGGGATTAGGCATTGATCCTCCATAAGGTGATCATTTTCAAAGAAAATTCCTCTCACCTTCCCCTCTCTTTCTAGGCCTAGCCTCCATAGGTGACATAGGGCATTGATTTTCTCACGATTCACCCATCCAAAAAGTTTGATATATTGCCCACTACTGCATTGTTACGTCTTCTACAGTGGGATCTTGAGATATTTCAAGCCCTAGCTTTGAGATTGATTCTTGCCCTTGGTTTCCCTTGGCTAGTGACCTCGTTTAGATCATTGCATCAAAATCACCAAAAATTTCTCCTTTGATCCCCTTCTCCCCCTCAATTAAGTCCAGCACACCCGTGATTGATCAACTCCACCCCCTTGACCTAATTTTGGGTCCACTTGGTTACATGTGGTCCCACAACTTATTGAAGTTAATTTCACAAAGACCACTTGGAAAACAAGTTTCACAAGGATTTCTAGGACTGGGTATCTCCTTTACAAGTCTTATCCGCAAACCCTAGCCCTTAAAATCCCCTCAGCCCTTTCTAGAGAGCCTCACACCTTGCTTCTCAAGCAAGCAAACCATACAATTGAGTCTCTCTTGAGAATAGGCCTTTGAGAATAGGTCTTAGGAATCACTCTTTATCCTTTTATTGACTCATTCATCTAGTGATTCCCTTTATATCGAGTCTCCTCCCATCGGTGAAAGTCCGTGAAGAATAGAGAACCTTAGTTGAGGTGACAGTGTGTTATCGCTCCATTGTTGCCCTTGACCTAGTAGTTGCTCTTTTAGGATCTCCTCCTAAGACCTCTGCTAGTTTGAGCAGTAACAGAGCCAATTAGATTCTACCTTTGGGAAAAAAAAGGATCCAAAAGATGAGACTTTCCATTAAAATCCAGTGAAATCTACCATCAAAGTGACAGTTATGCTTATCAATGGAGAACCAAAAAAGGTTCTATACTCCAAGAACATTGAGCAATTGCATTCAAAAAATGTCTCATCAAAAAAATCATACAAATCATGAATTGTAAAATAATATTTTATTGTAGAAATTTATTTAGTGCTAATAGGGACATTGTTAGGGTAACAACACTCAATAACATGTTCATAGTATACATGTGACCAATGTAAGGTGATGTTAGATGTTAAGAGTTAGGTAATTGAAACACCTAGCTACTTTGAAATAATTACAATTATGTAACAAGAGACAATCTGTGAATGTGTGAGAGCTTGTACTGCTCAAGCATTTATTTGGGCTCGCCCATTGTGAATAATGTGCGTGCACTAATTTCATAACAAAAGGAATCATAAGATGGCATGCTATTCAGTTCACCATGCTATTAAGTCTAGTGGTTGAGATGGTGCATTAGCAACACCAACGAGCATAAAAGCCTAAATCGATGTTATGATATGGCCAAGTTTGATGCACCCCATGCTATTTAAACGGGTCTACAACGATAATATGGATTTGGAGTTGCCTATGGGGCTTTGGATTGACGGTGAATGAGTGAACTATTAAGGCACTCCTTGCGATAGATCACCAGTTCAAATCCCCGTGAGTACTTCGGTAGTGTTATATAGAGAAAAAAGAATAAAAAATAAAAAATAAATAAAATAAAAAATATAGATTTGGAGTTAAAAGATACCCACGGATCACAAATAAATACCCACCCAGAGTGCGAGATAACATGCTAGTCATAAATTGTGAAGTATAATAAAAACTGTGCCTGTGATTATTAACTCATTTGAAGACAATGTAGCCAAAATTGCTACGGTAACGCCATAATACAATCGAATATTTCAACCTCAAGTCGTGCTCACACCAAAACTACTTAATATTCCTTAAATAGTACCAGGGTGAAAACTTTAATAAACATGTACATATAAAAATGTTAAAACAGCAGGAATCAAACCATCATAATCTCCTGCAAAATTGCTTAAAACAGACAAAATCACCGTTGAATAGATTTAAAATCTGTAATATGCTTCACCCACTGAGTATTGACTAAAATCTCTTCAAAACAACGAAGTATCCCATAACCACAGAAGTCACTTAACTTTCCGGTACCCCACATTCAACATGATCTAATGCTTATATAAATATTCCTGAAGATCTTCCAATATTCCTGGGCTTAGTGTGCAGGATAGTTCAACTTATCCTCTCTCTTTCTACTTCTCGCAGTAATTTCTCCATGCTGTAATTATGCAGTAGTTTTAGTGGTTCCAGCTTTGTCAACCTACTTAACGGGTTCAATTTGCCTCTAGATCCAGGCTCATCTTTAACAAAATACACCTGCCGAGGCTGACAACCTTCAACTGTATATGCTACATAATCAGTCCAACTCAAATTACTTCATATCAATTTCACAACAAAATTCCTCACCCACAGGTTATAGATTTATACCTCGCCACGAGTAAAAAAATAATTCTTCACATTGCCAGTAAAGTGGCATTAGCTTGAGTGTCTACTAGTGCTTACTTGCAGTTCTTTTGTTACTATTCCTAATCCGTGGCTCAACCCATCCGTCACTCTGCTGCATTTGTGGGGTAATTTTGCCAGTAGCTTTTAAATGAACTGAATTACCATTAGGCTTTTCAAGAAGATACGACTTTCCAGATGCTTTCGGGATGCTTTCTAGACAAGATTTTGACGCAAAGTTAGCCTTAGGTGCTTTGTCCTTCACGACTTTACCAACCCCATTTGTATCAAATGCTTTAACAGGAAATGTGGATGGTTCTTTATGATCATGTGCAGTAGGAAGCGGATCAATCTGGCTCTCTTGCGTCTCTAAAACCATGTTAGTGGATGGAGACTCAGTGGACACAAACTGACCACTAAAGCTTTCAGCCTGTGTCTTCTTCTGGGCACTAGCAATCTTAAAGAGTTCACCCAGGCCAGTCTTCTTAGCAAGAAGATGAACAAATCTGATTCAGCATCACCCGGACAACAATTGTAAGAAGAAAACATGAGGCAAGAAATATAAAATTTTCCAATCTAATGAAATATCAAAGGAAAAGCATCATAATCACTTGTTTCTATCAACATACAATCAAAGGTTAGCTCAAATGAAGATGAAATCCATTGCATATTCATATAATCCAGAATCTCAGAGATAATCTAACATGGACAAAAGGTAACATTCAGACAGATCTTTAGTAATGAACACCTGAATTAATTGTCTTTGAGATTCTCAGAGCACCAAAAATTGTTATAGAGTGAAGCATAGCCATGCACTCCCTACATTTTCAAACTGGTTAATGGAAAGAAAAATATTAAAATCAAGAACCAGGACCGAGACCAAACTTGAACCAACACATGAAACAGTTTACTAAAATATACATAAAATATGAAAATTTTAATTACACGCATCAATGTAAACCAAACCATTAAACACCAAATCTGCAAAGAGAAGGGGCACACCATTGTATAACACCAACATAGAGTTTGGGAGGGGTGGGGCACCACTTTTTTGTTTTTTCTTTTTTTGACAAAGGTATCTCAACTGGTCAATCCAATATGTGAACCGCTTGAACTGGTCTGTGAACCAGCCAGTCAGGTTAACAAACTAGTCCAGATTCCCCATGAGGTCAACCAGTCCAAACTGGCTGGTTCTTGTTCTGTACAACTGGTTTTTAATACACTGATGTAAAAGAGTTTCAGCATATAAGCTGTTGTCTTCATTTTCAAATTCACATTGTTCCTTGCTGTTTAAAGCACTTTAATAACCAAGAAACACAATCTTTTAATTTGCTAAATGAAAAAAAACAATTTCAAAGGAATTGCATTCTTTGTGTTGCCCCATCAAGGGAAACTACTTCCAGAGCACTCTCAGGTGTGCTATGATGCTGCTTCGATGAGCTCTCATGTTTATATCTGCCAATTCACACTTGCTCTTCCAGAGCTTCCATCAAACATATGATCATCCAGGTTTAAAACATCCATGAGTTCTATCAGATGACTCAGCCATGGTATATCAGCAACTATGCCTTACACCTCAAATGTTATATGCAGTCGCAAATGGTCCTTCATACATTATCTTTACTTGAGTTGGTGTTATGATATCATGTGTGGATTTCTTTGCTTAGACGCACAGTGATGGTTCCTAACCTTGTCATGAAAGTAATAAAGATGGGGTATGATCTGATAACACATATTAACAAGAAAGATTTGATTATTTTATCTCATGTACCTACTACCATGGGGGAACATAATTGTCCTTAGATAATGTTGTTTTGATTTAGGACAAATCATACTATTGGTGATCTAGTTGAGTAGAGTACCACATATCCAAACAATACCTAACATTTTCTATCCTTTCCCTTCCACTTTCATTTCATTCCTAAAAGGATATTATCTCCACTTATGTTTGACTTATCAAATGTCATCCAACAATGTCTAAATGAAGAAATTGAGGAACAGTGTAAGCCAAAGTTAAATAAATCTAAAAAGTTAGAAGTGAAGAGCAACATGTTAAAAAATGAAAAAAAAATAATAATAAACATCACCTTATTAAAAGGCCCAACCCCAAAAGTCCTAAGCTAAAAGTGCATCTCTAAAGGAAAGGACTAAGAAAAATAAAAAACCAAAAACAGGGGATAAATAACGTGCCGAAGTGGTAACTCTATGCAAAGCTACCTGTTGACCACTACGTGTCAACAGCCATAGCAGTACACCTCCTTTTTTTTCGCAAAAGAGATAGTATATGTGCCGTCCAGTTATCATCACCACCCTGATCATCATGTTATAATGTAAACTCATTCTGCATGTATCTGATGTAAATAATCTCAGCAAAACCATGTTATGTATGTAACAACTTAGGTAAACCTACATTTCTAGTGACGATCTCCATTCTATGAGGTTTTTCATCTCACCGATCCATTCTCGGATGGTCAGCCGAGTTTTTCCCTCCAGTGTTACCCCAAAGCTGGAATGGATTTTGTCGCTAGGATCTTAGGCAAGTCCTACGGTTCTAGATCGAGTCAATGTAAAAATAATTTGGGAATAATCCTAACTATTTGGTGAGATTATTTCATTACAAATTGCTTGGTCTGTTGGATTATATTTGTGTCGCAGAAATGAGTAGTTTGTGATGGTCTATTTCAAATGGGTTTCCCCCTTATGATGTAAAAATATGAAAATCATGATGTAAAGTGTTTTGAGGGTTGGAAAATTAGTTTATCCCCTCATAGGTTAATTAATTAAATTTTCTGGCCCAAAATTAATTAAAATCCTATGCCAAAAATTTAATTAATTTTAGGTCCTAGGTAAATTTAAATTCTCCAAAATCAAAATTCGTCGGTCCTAAAAAATTAAATTTTAAAAAGTCCTGGAACTAAAGTAAATTAATTCTTATGATAAATTTTAAACCTTTGATCCTTAAGGGTTAAGTCAAAATTAAAATTTTGGGGAAATTAACTCAAAAATTCTATTTTTGAGTTAATTAAAATGCATTTAAATAAAAATTTCAAATTTCCTCAATATTTAAATATTTCGACGGATGAGATTAAAAGAAATTTTAATCTTCATCAACCGTCGAGATTGATTTGACGATGATCACTCGAACTAGTCGTTGGAGAATTTATCTTTAAATAAGAAGTCATTTGTCAGTTCATCTATCCGATCTTTGAGTCGTGTGCTTAGCGAGAAGCTCTAGTGTAATATTTTTTTGGATAATAAAGAAAAACTTTGGGGTTAAATTTTGTTGGTATTACTCTTCATGGGAAAACTGTAACATGTGTTGTTTTCATGCGTAATTTTTTCTAAAACCATTGATAATAGCTTCTGAAGAGTGATTTGAGTACATGTATCTTGCTCAGTCATTGGGGTTTGAGTAATAGCTTAAATTTTAAACGTAATAACAAATATCTCTATTTGTCTGAATTTTATTATTATTTTCTCGCTCTATTTTTTTATTGTTGGATTGGGCATTAGGGGAAGTTTTCAATTGGACCAGCCAACTCTCGATCCATATTTTCTGTAGAGCTTACCGAAATTAACTCCGAGCTTATCATAAGATTTTTGTTGGTGATACATAAAGGGTTTCAAGATAGCACCTCCTTTAAAAGTTAAAAAATCTGTTAATTCGTGTGCAGCGTAATGATAGATCAGGGTTAGAGCCTTCAGCTTGTAATTATTGAAAAAAAAAGTTTATAATTGTGTATATCGTTTATGGGTATTTTGTTTTTCTTTTTTACAGCTGCAAATTTAAAGGAAGATTTTTGTTTCAAGCCAGATCTAGACCTTGGAGGGTAAGATCTAGCCTCAATATCACTTTGCAGGGATATTATTCAAATTTTTGCAGTCCAAGGGTTTTAAAATTCTTAGATCTAGAAATTTTTAAAAAGGTTTCAAGGATAAATCTGAAGCAAAGCGATACATCATTTTAAATCAAAATTTTATGAAATTTTGATTTTAGTTTCTGGGCTACCATTATCTGTTGACTAGGTTTTTCGATTCACTACAAATTTCGAAAAAAATTAAGAAAATTGTTAACACTGGCAACCAGGGCCAAACTCCATGTGGGTCATCTTATTTATGGCAACGAATATTTTTCCTAGATTCCTCGTGTCGAGAGGTGTAGGATTGATATGAAGATCATTAGATTCCGACAAGTATTTATGAAGGTATGAATTAATTTGTATTTACTTGACAAATTGTCAAGGTCAACCAGCAGCGAAATGTGTGGCACACATGCCCAGCAAATCATATAAGTACAAGTGAGGTTGATTCATTATCAACTCATCTCATCTCACTCATTCTTCTCTCTCTCTTCTTAGCTTTGGGTAACACAAGGAGCAGCTCACACGTGAGAAGGAGGAGGATGCAATAGGGCAAGGAAGACTCAGAAAGAAGGACACAAAAATTGCAGGTCATCTCTTTGACCAGCGTTGACCAAGCATTGACCATTCAAGGGTGCGGCTTTGGTGTGGTTCTCTCCTAAGCATGCTGCAGATTTTGGCATGCAAACTGAGGCAATTTGACCTCTGGTTTGATCAGCATTGACTGCCCTAGTTTGGGGCAATAAGTTGATTTTAGTCAACAACAGTTTGACTGTGTTTTTGGGGTTGTTTATGGGTTGTTTCTTCAGGCTGTTCAAGGATTAGATCACTGTGAAATTGACCAAGCATATTGGAGGTCAATTTCATCTCATTTGACTAAGTTTGACTTTCCTGATCTAGGGTTTGTTGCTGCTGATATAAAATTACAGAATTCTGATTTTGTACTATTTCTCTGCTGAACTATTGAAGATAAAAGAAAATTTGATCAAAGAGTTTCCCCACATTAGGGTTTGTCCCTGGCTAGCCACCACATCTTGTGTCTCTTGTCTTGGCTTGTTTTTTGTCGATCGTTTAATGTTCTATCTACACTTTACTTAATGTATATGTGATTTCTAATCAGTGGTTAATAAGAAGAAAAAAAGTAAACTGCTCTAAGCATAGAACATACCATAATTTAACATGGTATCAGAGCTGAGATAAAGACAAAGCCCAAGGAAGAGTAAGGGCAAGAGCAATCACCGAAGGTTGGTAAGGCTATCCTAACGTCATGGGGTCCTCAACACTCTTCCTCACTGAAGACAAGCTCCGTGAGAAGTCTAACTATCACGGATGGAAAATGTCTCTCGATCTGACTTTAGAAGATCAGGAAGTGTTGGACCATGTGAGAGGCAATATTGTTGTGCCTCCATCAAATGCATCCGCTGCTGCAAAAGGCAAGTGGACCAAGGGAGAAGTCAAAGCAAAGAAGATCATCCGGGACTATATCGACAAGCGTCGGTGGCCTATGTTTCTGAGCTGACCACCTCCAAGGAAATCTACTATAGACTGGTGAGTTTATTTAAAGTTAATGATGCAAATCAAGTTTTGTTCATTAGAAATAAGCTGAAGGAAATTAAGAAGGGCAAAGATGAGAGTATGCAAGCATATTTCTTAAGGATCACCGTGATCCATGTGGATATTGGTCGCCACCGGCCAAGTCCACTTGGACCCCCACCATTGTTTCTTTCAGCTTTTCAGTTTCCTTAATTGTAGCACAATTTACTATTTTTAGCAGTTTTTCGGGTCCTGAACTTTCGGAGCCGTTTTGAGGCCCTAAATGACATTTTTGGAGAAAAATGGGAGCAACATGGATCCATGAACGGATATTGCTCTTACCAAAGTTGTAGTTCTCGGATAGATCTTTCTAACAAGATATTGTACGCGTCAAACGGAGATCGTATGCCAAAATTACAACCCCGGGAAGTTGATGTACCAATTTACCCAAACGAAGCCCATAGTTTGGCGTTTCATCTTCTAGGGTTAGGTTTTTGGATGTTTAGGGTGTTCCATTGTTTCTCAACAATAAATAGGCCTTCGAGCCTCATTGTAACATAGTTTAGAGGCATGTAGTCACCACATTTCTTTTCAGAGATAAGCTACCATCGCCCTAGCTGTTTATTTCCATTTTCTGTTTGCAAGCATATCTCAGTATTTTACATTAATGAAATGAAGTATTATTTCCGCTGCATCTTTGTGTTTATGGTTATCTCTGTAATTTGTTGTGTTCCTGTTTAAATCCGGATCAGTGGTATCAGAGCGGTCTACTTTTTCTTTGTTTTCCTTTGCATGTCCCTGACGAGGTCGAGATATAAGGAGTTAGGGCTTGAACTGGTCGAACCTTTGCAAGACCAGCCTCACAAAACCCGACGGCCTCCCATGGCGGATGAAAAGAAAGACGAAGGAGCAAGAGATCCTATCAAAATCTTGCTCGAAGAAGCCCTCAACCGACAAAAGAATGTGATGATGGACAACTTTGCCCAGATCCTTCAGCGGCTACCCAAGGGCGATGCATCGGCTTCCCACATCTACTCTGGAAACGCCACACCGTTTAAGGTACAAGTTAATTTTGAAATCCCCATATTCAAGGGTTAGATAGATGCAAATGTCGTCGATAAATGGTTAAATAAGCTAGAGGGTTATTTTTCTGTTCATGATTTTTCCAGTCAGGAAAAGATTATTTTCGCTCTTCTCAAAGCAACCACCCACGTCAAGCACTGGTGGGAAACCTACTGCGAGCAGAAGGATAAAAGTACCAGCTCAATATTTTCAGCCGCACCCACCTGAAATTCATTCCGAGATGCCATCAAGGAGTAGTACTACCTTGTCAAAAGCTATGAGGATCAATACATAAAGTGGACCAGGTTGTGGCAAGGAAGGGACCAAGACGTGTCGGAGTTTACCAATATTTTCCATACCCTTTGCACAAAGTTGGGTATCAAGGATTCGGAGCAGCATTTGATACTCAAATACCGCGGCTGCCTGCACAAGTACATCTAGGAAGAAATAGAATTCCTGAACATCTCCTCGCTCGGCACGACATACCGATATGCCGTCAAGGTCGAGCAAAAGTTTAAGCAGAAGAAGCGGGACTTTGGATCTGCAAATCCGAAGCAAGAGAAAGGTGCCCCCAAACCCCAAAACAAAGGACAAATACAAGGCAGGGTGGCCCAAGACAACCCGCCAAGGCTGCAAGCAAAGAACAGCGTCGCGAAGCCGAAAAAGGACACGGGAAAATTGTATGAGTTCCATAAGAGCTCTACTCACAACACAAGTGAGTGTCGGGCCAAGCAGTCACTAGTGCTGAGCTAAAGGTTTCAGAATCAGATGCATGTTCCGACTCTTAGTCAAAACCCAACAAGGGGAATGACAAAGGGAAGCAGATTATCGATGCAGAGCCCAACGCCACCGTTGCTACCACGAAGATCCAAAAGGAGGAACCTGAAGATCCAAAGGAGGAAGAGTGTCTCTTCCACTCCCAGATGTGGGTAAAGGGATCCCCGCTACAGTTCATTGTCGATAGCAGGAGCCAAAATAACCTCATTTCGACAGAAGTCGTGAAGCGACTGGTCTTACCGACCACAACACATTCACAACTGTACACCATCGGGTGGCTTCACCAAAGACAAGATCTTCACGTGAGCCAGCAGTGTCGCGTCTCAGACAACATCAAGCCCTTCACGAATGAGGTATTGTGTGACATTGCTCCCCTTGAAGTTTGTGATGTATTATTAGGACAACCATACTTGTGGAAGCGACACATTGTGTCTGAATCAAGGCCCTGTGTTGTTATTATTCTTTGGGAAATAAGTTGTACAAGATATCAGAGGTAGCACCGCCTACCGCCATCTCTTTGGTTACTGCAAAACAATGCAGTAAGCTCATTTCCAAAACCGGGAAATTTGTTTTCTTGATGATACGTCCTCAACAAAAGAAGAAAATGGTGGCCACAACCTCTAGACAAGGCCCCTCCACACAACAATTACAAATGGACAAGGTCGTGGAGGAGTACGAAGACATCTTCACCTCCCCTGTCGGGGTTCCTCTACACTGTCAGGTCAAGCACTCCATCAATCTGACCCCAGGTGCACCGCTACCTAATGGACCAATCTATCGACACTCCATTCTGGAGAACTGTGAAATCAAGAGGCAGATTCAAGAGCTGCTACAGAAAGGTCACGTTTGTCTGAGTTCATCACCATGTGGTAGCCCGATCATGTTGGTACAGAAGAAGGATGGGACTTGGAGACTCTGTATTGACTATCAGGCGCTGAACAAGATCACTGTCCGTAATAGGTACCCTATCCCACGGATTGATGACCACCTAGACCAACTGAAGTGGGCAAAATATTTCAGCAAGATCGATTTGAAGTCAGGATATCACCAGGTACCTTTCAAACGCTCCGATGTGTGGAAGACTGCCTTCAAAGCCAAGGAGGGCTTTTTCGAATGGTTGGTTATGCCTTTCGGATTGACGAATACTCCTGCAACCTTCATGAGGCTAATGGATGACATCTTGCGGCCATTGACCAACTCATTTTTAGTGGTATACTTGGATGACATCCTGATCTTCAGCCAGAGTTGGGAATAGCACCTCCACCACATCCGACAGGTTCTCCTAACACTGCGATAACACAAGTTATGTGCCAACTTGAAGAAATGCACTTTTGGCATGACCCAGGTTTAGTATCTAGGATACATTATTGATGAACAGGGGGTGCATGTGGATCTAGCCAAGATCCAATTCATTCGAGATTGGCCCTCTCCAACCACTCTAACGGAGCTCCGCAGCTTTCTAGGTCTTGTCAATTTCTACCGCAGGTTCGTGTTGGGATTTTCTCATATCACTTGGCCTTTGAGTCAAGTCACCAAGGGAGGAGCGAAAGCAAAAAAAAATTGGTCTGAATCTCAACAGAAGGCATTCATAGAGTTGAAAGATCGCCTCTGCTCGGCACCAGTGCTCACATTGCCAGACTTGCAACAACCATTTGAGGTCGAGACAGATGCCTTTGACAATGCTATTGGGGTAGTCCTTACTCAACACGGGCATCCAGTGGCATATCACAGTGAGACACTTCCAGACACAGTCCGGAAGTATCCCACGTATGACAAAGAGATGTATTCCATTGTGCAGGCCTGTCGACAATGGAAACATTACATTTTGGGGAAGGAAATAGTGATCCACACAGACCACTGACCCCTCCAATTCATACAGACCCAAGGGAAATTGCAGAATGATCGCCATCAGAGGTGGTCCACATATCTACAACAGTTCCATTTGAATATCAAGTATAAGAAGGGCAGCACCAATAATGTTGCAGATTGCCTCAGTCGACCACCGATCAATTCATTAACCACCGTGCTCAACTCTTGTGGGCACGAGACTTCTGATTGGCCACTTCTCTACAAAAACGACCCATAATTTGGCCACACATACCAGACACTCTTGGAGGGTCGGCATGTTCCAAATTTTCACCTCCAGGATGCCCTGTTATGCCCCCTGGGTCACCTTTGTGTTCCTTCAAGCGAGCGTGCCAAGATGATTTGGGAAGCACACTACAGTCGGGCTGTTAGGTATTTCGAGGTCGAGAAAATGGTGGCAGTACTGCAGAAGTATTTCTATTGGCCGCATCTTCGACAGGATGTCAGGAAGTACATCAAATCATGCACTGCCTGCGCCATTCCCAAACCAACAGTGAAGAAGCAAGGCCTTTATACCCCGCTGCCTACCCCTAGTCGACCTTGGGAATCTATCTCCATGGACTACATGTCAGGCCTTCCTTCCACTAAGCATGGAAATGACTGTGTTTTTGTGGTCGTCGATAGGTTCTTGAAGATGGCCATTATGGTGGCCTGCAAGAAGAATATCACAGCAGAAGCCACTACTAAACTCTTCTTTGAACGAGTGTGGATACACTTTGGGATCCCACAGTCTGTCATCTCAAACCGAGACAACAGGTTCCTTAGTATATGTTGGTCCAGTCTTTGGTCGATGCTAGACACCAAACTCACTAAGTCCATAGCCTTCCATCCTCAAACTGATGGCCAAACGGAGGTTGTCAACCAGATGATTGTACACATTCTACGCATGTACAACTCAAAGCATCCACGCACATGGGATGAGAGCCTCCCCTATGTTCAGCACAGCTACAACCGAGCTCTCCATAGCTCGACTGGCCACAGCACTTTTCAGGTGGGCTTGGGAATCCAGCCACTATGTCCCATTGATGTGGCCATGCCATTTGCAGCTACTCACGCAGATTCGGCTCATGTCCAGTCCGAAACAGATAAGGCAAACAACTTCATTGAGCACATCCAACATATTCGCCAGCAAGTCCATGTCATTCTGGAGAAATCAAATGCCAAGAACAAGCAGCGACATGATCAACATCAGGTGCCATACAAGTTTCAAGTGGGTGACAAAGTCTGGTTGCATTTGCAAAAGGAAGGCCTTATTGGAGCCTATCAGAAACTTAGACCACTCCGATATGGTCCTTACACCATTACCAAGGCTGTGGGAGACAATGCATTTGAGCTCAGCATTCCCCCATTCCTTGGCCTACACCCAATGTTCAATGTGGACCGCTTTCGGCCATACTTTCCAACATTACTAGACACATCCGACATTGCAGAACAGCTCACAACCATAGAGTTAAATCTAGATTGCATGGAACAAGCTGCAACTGATCAAATCATGGACACACAGATCAAACACACTCGCTAATAGAACATCCAACTGTATCGAGTTGTCAAAGCAAACCAACTCCTTCACCAGGGCAAGTGGCTCACCAGGGACCAAGTTCAGTAGAAGTTTCCTCATCTCATGGAGGAACTCAACGCAATGGGGACCATTGCTCCTAAGGGGGAAGGAATGATCTAGGGGGATATTGGTGGCCACCTGCCAAGTCCACTTGGACCCCCACCATTGTTTCTTTCAGCGTTTCAGTTTCCTTAATTTTAGCACAATTTACTATTTTTTGCAGTTTTTCGAGTCCTGAACTTCCGGAGCCGTTTTGAGGCCTTAAACGACATTTTTTTTGGGAAAACTGGGAGCAACATGGGTCCATGGACCGATGTTGCTCTTCCCAAAGTTGTAGTTCTCGAATAGATCTTTCTAACGAGATATTGTACGCATCAAACGGAGATCGTATACCAAAGTTACGACCCCAGGAAGTTGAAGTACCAATTTACCCAAATGGGGCCCACAGTTTGGCGTTTCATCTTCTAGGGTTAGGTTTTTGGATGTTTAGGGTTTTTCATTGTTTCTCAACAATAAATAGGCTTTCGAGCCTCATTGTAACACAGTTCAGAGATAGTAGCCACCACATCTCTTCTCAGAGATAAGCTACCATCGCCCTAGCTGTTTATTTCCATTTTCTGTTTGTAAGCATATCTTAGTATTTTACATTAATGAAATGAAGTATTATTTCCGCTACATCTTTGTGTTTATGGTTATCTCTGTAATTTGTTGCGTTCCTGTTTAAATCCGGATCACACCGAGATCAAGAATGATCTCCTATATATTGGGGAAGTAGTTCATGACAAGGAAATGACTATCACAACTCTTGGAGGACTACCACCTGAATGGTATATATTCAGGATTACTCTTCTCAACAATAATGTCATCCCAGGATTTGAGGAATTGATGGCTATATGTATCCAAGAAAAGACAAGGATGGAAGACCAAGAAATGCCCACACTTAAAGGCAATCCCTCTGCCTTTTCTTCTCATGCTAAAAGAAGAAACAATTCTGGGGCTAAATCCGAAGGAAAGGCTGGACCGAAGGGTGGAAGAAAAGGAAGATGTTACAATTGCAACAAAATGGGCCATTATGCGAGGGAGTGCCCTAATAAAAGGGACTCACACCATGATGATGACCAAAATCACTCTCAAGGCAATCAAAGGAATGGCAGGTCCGATTGCAGAGGTAAAAGAAATGTCAGAAATCAAGGAAGAGGACAAACCTTCAAAAGGGCAAGAAACTATAGGTACGAATCTAATGTTGTTAACAATAAGCAAGATGAATATTGTCTACCAAAGGCCCTCTCTAATACTGCTCCCCCGGACTCGCTGGGAAATTGGCTTATTGATAGTAGTGCCTCAAGGCACTTCACTGCTTACAAAGAAGCTCTCTCTAATCTAATAGGGAAGGAGACCAACCTAGTAATTGTTCTTGGGGACAACGCAAAATATCCTGTGAAAGGCGTAGGGAATGTCACTCTTCAATTAAATCAGGGTAATACAATTCATTTGCAAGAAGTCCTATATGTACCTGCTCTCAAAAAGAACCTGGTGTCCGTTTCAGCAATGGAAGACAAAGGCTACAAGGTAACCTTCATCGATGGCAAGGTACGTGTATGGAAAAAGAATTTTAAGAAAGCTTTCACTCTTGGGTTCGAGTCGATTCATTATATCAGGTTGGAGGAAGTCCGTTGGGTGTCATGTCTTGTGACACATCACTTCAGTCCGAACTATGGCATCAGAGGTTTGCTCACCTTCATTATAAAGCTCTACCCAATGCAAGACAAATGGTGACAGGGATGCCCGAGCTCTTAGTAGAGCAAGAATGTGTATGTCCTGGATGTACGGAGGGGAAGCTCAAAAGGGGACCATTCCTCTCAAGCCAAAGCAAGACCTTCGATATATTGCAGTTGGTTAACTTAGACATATCTGGTATGATGCATGTAAACTCCTTGGGAGGATATTTATATTACCTCACTTTTACAGATGATTATTCTCGCAAGACTTGGATATACTTCTTGAAAAAGAAGGATAAAATGTTCACTTGGTTTCATCACTTCAAAGGCCTTAATCGAGAATCAAATCGAAAAGAACATCAAGATCTTAAGGACTGATAATGGGACTGAGTATGAATCCAATGAGTTCCACGACTTTTGCAAAGAGGCTGGCATTAAGAGGGAGACTACAACACCATATACTCCTGAGCGGAATGGTGTGGCAGAAAGGAAGAATCATACGATTGTGGAAGTTGTCCATGCTATGCTCCATGATCAAAGACTTCCTAAGTTTCTATGGGCCGAAGCTGCGAATACCACCGTATATGTGCAAAACAGATGCCCTCATCAAGCATTGGGTTCCAAGGCTCTCGAAAAGATGTTCACTGGTAAGAAACCTGACGTATCTCATTTTAGAATTTTTGAAGTCTTGTATATTTTCATGTGCCGAAGGAGAAAAGGAATAAATTGGGTGCATCTAGAAAGACCCTGAAAGTGAAAAATGTATTTTTGTTGGATATTTTGAAGATGTCAAAAGATATAGACTTCTTTCACCTAAATCCAAAAATGTGTTGAAATTTGGTACCGGAGGACAGGTGGTTCCCTAAGGCTTTGATCTTTGGCCTAGGGAAAAGTGTCCAAAAGAATTTAATTTTTCTCCTAAAGTGACTTTATAATTTTTATAAAGTCAAATCTAATTTAAAAGTGACTTTAAGTGATAAAGTTACTAAAGTCTAATTTTAAAGTGACTTTAATAAAGTCAATGTAAAATTAGAAAGGAAAAGTGACTTTGGAAATAAATGACTAAGTGGGTCTTTATTAAAATGGGGTGAATTAAAAAATAGAAAGTGAGATTTAAATGAGCATTTAATCTCAGCCCTTGATCTCGATCTATTTCAGCCATTGGAATTAGGGATCACTCAAAAGTCACTTAGGGTTAGATTAAAAGAGGAAAAGGTCATTCATTCTTTCATGAGCAGATTGAGAGAAGCAGAACAAGAGAGCAAGAGAGATTTCTGGACAGAGAGGAGAAGGAGGCAGCAGCTTTGCACACATTCCAAGACAGCAGTTTAGTAAATCTGTACAGCTGAGTGAGCACACTGTAAAAGGCAGAGCTTTGGGCAGGATTTTCAGGAGGACGTACAACAGATTTTCTGCACAAAATCAAGGGCCGTACAACAGATTTTTTGCACAAAAACTGAGGGCCGTACTGCAGATTTTCTGCACAGAAATCGAGGGTCGTACCGCTGATTTTTTTGCACAGAAATTGAGGTCTGTACAGTTCGTACAACAGCCTTACAGCAGTTTTCCAGGCACGGAAAATGAGATAAGTTGCAAAATTTGCTTGCTGAATTTTTGCTGAATATTTCTCACTGTAAAAAGGCATTGTCAGAAATAAATAAGAGCTCTCGAACTAGTTTTCCCCAAGAGTTGTAGGGGGTTTTTCCAGGGTCACTTTGACCAAAAATCACTGTGTTTAAATGTGTTAAATGGTTGTTTGTACCTACTGATTTTTTATTTCTGCATTTTCCAACATTCTGTAAAATTTCCAGAATTTGTGTTTTCAGCAATATTTATTTTTCAGTTGTTGAATGTATGGATATGGGAAAAGGCATTTAACTATATTGAATAAATAAGGTGAAACTGAAAACCGGGGTGGGAAATGAGAATTTTTTACAAAATGTTATCATTAGAAGAGATGTAAAGTTTGTTGAAAATATATCGGCCTACGAGCCTAGTTCAACGGATATGCCACCTCTCTCTATCCCTTCTACTTCTGAAAATATTTCTTCTTCAGATGATGACAGCGAAGATGACAATCCTCCCCCACCTTCTCAGGTTCCTCCTTCAACTCCTCAGCTTCCAAAATGGGTCCGTGCTACTCGAGATGTTGTAGGTTTGCTTGCAAGCGATCCTACAGATCAGCGACGTACACGTTCTCAGTTCGATAGAGCCTCTTCTTTACTGGCTCAAGCTTCAGCGAATTATGATCCTGACACCTTTGCAAAAGCTTCAAGCCATCTAGATTGGGACACAACTATGAATAAAGAATATCGTTCATTATTGGCAAATGATACATGGGACCTTGATCCTCTTCCAAAGGGAAGAAAACTTCTTAGATGTAAATGGTTTTAGAGAACCAAGTATGGACAAGATGGAAAAGTTGATAAACATAAAGCACGTCTTGTTGCTAAGGGACTTTCACAAGTTGAAGGCATTGACTATACTGAGACCTTCTCCCCTGTTGCCAAAATGAACTCTATCCGCTTTGTTCTTTCCCTTGCTGCCTCTTTCAAATGGGAAGTCCATCAAATGGATGTTAAATCTGCCTTATTGCATGGGAACTTGCATGAAGAAATCTATATGGAACAACCTCCTGGCTTTATACAAACAAACTCCAGCCTTGTATTTCAGCTTAACAAATCCCTTTATGGTCTCAAGCAAGCCCCTCGAGCTTGGTATGCCAAAATGGATAGCTTTCTTTTAGATACTAGCTTTTCTAGGTGTCATTCTAATAATATTGTCTACACCAAGAAAGTGGGTAAGTCTCTTATCATTCTTGTTCTTTATGTTGATAATCTTATCCTTACTACTAGTGATCCCAACCTTATAAACCATGTGAAGTCCAGCCTCAAAAAGCAGTTTGAAATGACAACCTTAGGACACTTGCATTATTTTCTTGGTCTTCAAGTCTTGCAAATGCCACTTTCACATGGAAGACTGTAAGCCAACCCCTTCTCCCTTTCAGTCTGGAGCCAAACTTTCAGTCACTTGTACTTCCCCTAAAGTTGATGCTACCTTATACCATCAGCTTGTAGGAAACCTTTTGTATCTGACCCATACATGTCCTGACCTTTCCTTTGTTGTTGGCCTTATTGCTCGATTTATGCAAAACCCACATAAAAGTCATTGGAAAGCAAATAAAAGAATACTTCGTTATGTTTGAGGTACAGTCTAGTTTGGGATTCATTACAGTGCAAAAGCGTCTCCTCTATTGGTTGGTTTCACTGATTCTGATTAGGCTGGTGACCCTGATGATTGGAAGTCTACTGCAAGTTATGTCTTCACTCGTGGTTCTGGACCTATTACATGGGCTTGCAAGAAACAAAGTTCCATTTCTCTTTCTTCAGCAGAAGCAAAGTATCGTGGCACCGTAGAAGCTAGTAAGGAAGCCCTGTGTCTTCGTCAAATCCTATCAGAGTTTGGCTTTTAGCAGCAGCATCCGACTACACTTTGGTGTGATAATCAAAGTGCCATTCAACTATGCAAAGATCCTGTCCAACATCAACGCATAAACACATTGAACTACACATGCACTTCATCAAAAAGCTCATTCATGACCATGTTCTTGAAGTGCAATATTGTTCAACCGATGATCAAGTTGCAGACATTATTACAAAGGCTCTCACAGAGGCGAAGTTTACTAAACTTCGATTTATGGTTGGAGTTCAAGAAGTTGTCACTACGGGGAGATAGGCTCTAATGCCTCCTTTCTTCTCCTATTGTGTCATATTTGTACATCCTTCAATCCTATCCCAAGTTGTTTTTAAGAGGGGATGTTAGGATATTTCGACACATAGGAAATAGTTAAGTATAACTTGGTCTAAGGTAGAGTTAGGTAAAGTGTGTTTCTTTACTATGTACTTTTGCAACCTACAATCCGTCGGTCACGATATGTTCTAGACATGAAGTCATTTGGCGGTTCATTCTCTCCTCGATATTATCGACATTTGATCCGTGGCTTAACACCCGATTGGTCCATGATCTCTATTTAAAGAGCATGGAGGGTCATTCGAAGGTGACCATTCATGAGAGAAGTTTATGTGATTTTTCTTTCTTTTATTAATACATTGCCTGAAGTGGTTGCGTTGGCTCAAGTCGTGGACTATTTCTCTCTTTGAGGGTTTTAACCACATCAAGAACACTGGTGTATTGATCTGTGATCTATTTTTTAGTGGTGTCCTTTGGTGTTCTATCTGAGGAACTTACCCTATAAATTCCTATATATATATATATATATATATAGTGTTCCACGGGGACACGTCCCCTAGGGTCAGATGCGCGCACCCCTCGCACCCCATGCACCCAGGACGGGGAGACGTCTAGGGAAACGTTTCCCCACGTCCCCCTTTTGGGGAGACGCTCGGAGATGCAGGGGGTCGTTTCCCTAGTGTGGGGGACACGACTCCCCAAAAGGGGGACACCTAGCCGTCCCCCTTCAAAATGGGCTATGGGTCCCGCTTTAAATTTGCTTGTAAACAATGATTTATGACAAGGAAAACCTAGTATTTGGCCATTTTTGCCTACTAATGCTATGCAATTCATGGTAATGTTAAATTCTTGAAGTAAAAGTGACATTCTCCTTATCTTTCATTTTCATCCTTTTACTTAAATTTTTAACATTACCATGAAATGACTCGGGATGTTTGAGAGTGGTTCTGACCTCATTCGATTTCATACGGAGAAAGTAGAATTTAAGATTTCACTCAAAATCCAGCAAGCTTAACAATTTTTCCAGAATTGAGGATTCGATGGATTGCAATGTTTCTATTGCATTTTATCATGTACAAGGGTATGGTATTAGTATTTAATCGAGAGCACCAAGCCCTCTGTGTACTTTAGAGTGGGTTTTAGACTCATCACTCCACTGTTTTTGAGTTTTAGTTATATCAATTTACTATTCCAGTCTTCAGATTTCAGTATCTATTATAGTCTATTTTGCTAGTACTAATTAAATTCTAGAATGATGAATTATAATTTTAAATCAATTTAGAATCTAGAATGATGAATGATGAATTTTAATGTTAAATCAATTTAGAATCTAGAACGATGAATTTAATTTTTAAATCAATGTAGATTCTAGAATGGTGAATAATGAATAATGATTATGGATCAGAGTGTCTCATTATTGAATCGCGTGGTCTATGGATGAATCATGTAAGGATGATGAGTATGGCTCAATGTATTTCATTATTTAATTCAATTATGTATATATCATTGTATTTATGCTTTCATTATTGAATATGAATTTGAAATATATCTATCTATCAATATATATAGATATATTAAAAAGGAAAAAAATTATATACCCTGACATCCCCCCGTCCCAGCTAAATTTCCCTAAAATTTCAGGGTACTCCCACACATCCCCCTTGTGCATCTCCCCGCACCCGCATCTCCCCATCTCGGAGTCTTGGTGGAACATTAATATATATATATATATATATATATATAATATATATATATATTGAGACAAGACCCAAACTTCAATCCAAGCCATGATGCTACAAATCAATGCTTTGAGTGCCCAGAACTTTCGGTGCTTTTGTAAAAAGGGAGTGCTCAACCAAATCCAAGGATAAACAAATGACTTTTCATTAGATTTGCTTCACAAATAGATGCCCTAAAAGTTGCCATAGGTCCACACAAGTCTGAGTTGGTCAACAGACCTACAAGAGACAAACAATGCTTGCTGCCTCAGAGAAAGGTGCCCTAATGAGGGTCGAGCCACCAGTTGCAATACAACACAAGAATAAACCCAACTGAATCCCTCAACAGGGATCCAAGGCTCTAAATCGCAAAGATAGGCTCTGAGATAGGCCTTTATCAGAGTTTAGAACTGTAATTAAGATACCCTAGCAAGTACCTTCACCTACACATTTATGAAGCAAGTAAAGAGCTTCCTCACTCCACCAAGTCGGCATTCCAAGATGATTATGCAAACTTCAGTCATCTCTTCTCGTCAACCAACTTCAGCCCAACTACAACACAAAATTTCAACCCCCAACTTCCAAAATTTTGGCCCTACTGCAGATTTGAAATTTCGACCCTACAAAAACAACCCAAAAACTCGCACGTGTCACATAAGAGAGAGAAATTTGGCTTTCTTTTCCTTGACAAGTGTCTCCTTCTTCACTAGGGTTTTCTCCTTCCTTTTAGATATTTCACTCTCTTTTTCTTCGCCAGTTATTGCAGAACAAGCTTGCTTGTCTTCTTCTCCAAATGAGGTCGAGTTGTTACCTTTATGTAGTGGATTTTGGCTCCCAATTATGCCAACTTGTCCTTCTTGGAGGCCAATTTGGTGGAGGAGGCCTATACGACCTAAATTACATTACAAAAAAAAATCATGATAAACAAAGCCCAGGAAGTGTTTATTACATGATGACAATGACTAGGACTCATGACAAAAACCCTAGAAGCCTACAATGGAGGCTATTGACCCATTTGCCATTGACCCAAGCATGAAACCCATGCTTCAATAAGTCAATTTCTCTTACAATAAAATTTCATTTTTTTTCTTCTGACAAATACATTACATCATGACTCAAACACAATTATGAAGACCTACACTAATTACATTCTTCAACACTCCCTCTTAACTAGGGAGGTATGCATAATTTCATATATACATAAGTACATGGAAGATGTCAAAATGATGTGCTTTACGAAGAGTCACAAAACACGTGGTGCTACAGATTAGATACTTGACCAAGGTATCTAATCGGGTCGGACTAAAGTGTGTTCCAATCTTTAGCCACTCTAGGTACCATCAAGCTTTAGTTCTAACACCAACCCAGGGATCTAGGTGTGTATCCAAGATCGAGACTCCAAGACCAATGCCACCCTCCCTACATTGGGATCTAGACATCATCACAGGTCGGCCAGATGTCCCCCAAGCGTCTTGTCAGCTCAAGAAGCTTAATCTCTCCCTATAATCTAAATAAAAGATGTCCATTAGTTCCAGCATACTTCAAAAAGTTCAACCCTTTTATGGAAAGATTAACCTGTACAATCACAATCCTAATTAGCAACAAACTTTCAAATATATATACAAGTTAACACAAACCTCTAGGACCTTCGAATATATTGATGCTGCTTAGGTCATCATCATATTATCCTAACATATTTTTGTCGGAAGCTTTCTTCTTTAACTTTTTCAGCAGCACCCAACTCAGCCACAATACTTCTTCCAAAAATATCCAAGTCTTGTTCACAACTTTATCAATCATGGATAACCATCAGTAGTGCTTTAGCTATTCTCCGATCTCAAACATCCTAATGGCCTTTTCATCAAGTCATTTACTTCTCTTCAAGCTCCGTCTCAACTAGAGAGATATACATTATCCTTTATCCAAGTAACTAGGGGACAAGTCCATCAACTATCTTATTCTCCCAATCACACAGGATCTTCCTTTTGGATCAAAAATTCATCAAAGACTTCATTATTCCTTAACAAGCTCATCTATCGAACTTTAATGCTCCCTCTTTACATCATGCTCAACATCATCATCAAATTATCATCAAATATGAGGTAAGCATCTTCCTCATCTTGAAGACTATGTACCTACAAACCTTCAACAATAAGTACAACCAAGCACAAGTATACAAAAACATGAAGTTAACTATATCAAAATCATGTCATTATAAAAGAAGCATCAAAGCAATCAAGCTTTGGACAACACATATCTAAACCTAGTTAGGCTCATAGTCAACAAGGGTTACATCTTTTAGATTTCAACAATTTGCTAGGGTTTTATTACAAACCCTAGATTCCATCAACGAAACTTTAAAGTCTTAGATATCAGCAACTGAAATCAAGTTTGCAATCATCACATCTAACGATTCATATTATGTCTCAGAATTTATGCCAAACTCTACTAGGGTTTTGTCACAAACCCTAAATTTCATTAATAAAACTAAATCACGAGTATCAAGATAACATACTAGCATTTCATATCAAGAGTTTCAATAATATTTTCTTATATCAATCTTTTACTAAGATTTCATCGTAAACCCTAGATACAAACATCAAACTAATTTTCAATTATACGAAAGCACATACAACTAGAGTTCCATTTCTAGGGTTTTATATTGACTATTACAACAGTTTTGTCATAAACCCTAATTCACGAAACCCTAAAAATATAGGATTTTATCATATAGCCTAAACATCAGCAACAAACCCTAAAAGGTTAAGGTTTCATAACATCAAAAAACCCTAAACATCAAGAGAGTAGGATTTCATCATAAGTTCAAAACCTAAGAGGACTAGGGTTTCATCATTATTGTTAACATACCCTAAGCACCAAAAGGTTAGGGTTTTACAATGAACCCTAAGATTAGGATTTTATCAAAACAAAATGACAAGAGATAGTATAATAAGGGTAGATTCAATCTAGTGATTAATCACCCTAACAAGAATCTTTGTGATTCAAAACCCTGGACATAAGAGAGTTAGTAATATAAAGCAAATTTCAAATGAGAATGATCATACATTTTTGTATGAAGTAAACTTGCAACAAATCTTGTAGTCTAAGACATACATTGAGTTGTTCTTTAACAAACCTTGTAGGACATCATTTTCTCTAAAGGGCTTCCTTTGCAATAGGGCTTCTTTCATGATTCAAGCCTTTCCTTTGAAGTTCCCTCCATAGTCTTTACTTATCAAGGAAAATACAAAGAAAGGATTATGAGTATGCAATAAAAATAAAAAAAATCTCGATATGAGGAAGAAATCAAACATGGAAGAAGAAACAAAGAACAATATACTTATATTTTCATAAAATGGTGAAGGCTCCCTCTTAATCCAATCTTTTGAAGGATAACTACAACTTATTAATAACAATTCAAGAATTTTTAATAAGACATATTTTATGAACTCTAAAAATCAAAACATAAAAGAAAACATTACAAAACCTAAAGTAGAAGGATATGCAAGGGATAGTATCCCTAAGAGACTTAAGAAAATAAGCCTTTGACTTCGGATTCTTCAACTTTATTCTTCTTGGGTGGAGATTCATCAGCAACTGTTGCATGTTCTCTTTCTCACTTTTTCTTCCTTGGATTTCTAGGACAACAGTTCTTGTAGTGTCCCATCTTATGACAATTGTAACATTCTACTTTAGATAGGTCAATCTTCTTCTTTGGCCATTTAAACTTCGCGTTTCCTCCCTTTTTCTTGTCGTGAGCAGAATATGCATTTGAAGTGTTGTCCTTGAAGTTTTGTAAACATCCACTCAGACATGGCTGCAACCTACCAAATTTTTAAAAATTAAGCAAAACCCTAATTAAAAACGAAATAAAATCCAACAGATTTCGGCTCATCAAGATCTCGCAAGAACTTCTGAGTTTACATCTCTTACTAGCTTCATCTCTGAGATTTGATTTATGGCAATCCTTAGATGCCCTCACTCACACCAAAGCTGAACGATGGCAATGCAAAGACTCAGACAAGAAACTTAGGAAAATGTTCAAATTAACAGATCACATCTCGCATCCTCCTTTCGGCGACCTAAACTACCCAATAACCAACACCATCCTACAAACTACCTACTCCCAAATGGACTCTCAGGGAAACTATGCAGACATCCCCCGAGACCATATCCAACACAGCATTCCCTTCACAAATTCTCATGTCATAAACTCGTCGGATGACTTGCACAACACTAGATCGCAGATGGACAATTCGAACTCCACTACCTCAATTGATGTCAACACTGGCGACTTCACTTGTCACAACTCATTCACTCCAACAGAAATCACATATAATCCAATTCGACTCAACCTAAATCATAACTCGCCATACACCAACGCAAATAACACCAACGTGCAGGCGAACTTATCGAAATCAAATAAGGACTACGCACTCATCATTAACATGAGGACTGCAACCACTCTTGATCATCAATAGAGTGGTCCTCGGCACAACTCCAACAACTGTCCGCAAGCACACAATTCGAGCTCCACTCTGGATGTCAACACAAGAGACAGCGCCTGTCATACTCCAACAAAATTCACAAATCCAAATTGACCCAGAAGTCGTAACTCTCCATACACCAACGCACATAACACCAGCGTACAGGCGAACATGCCGAAATCGAATTCCATTAAAGAATACACGCTCACCGTCCATATGAGATCTACGACTACAACCTCTCTTGATCTTCAACACACTGGTCCTCGACACATACATAACTGAAGGCTCAACAATTCTCACATCTCAGTGTTTTAGCCATCATTGGCAGGTTGCACAACACCGCTACCTCTCTAACTCCAGAGAAAAATCATGTCGATTGTCGAAGTGTGGAGGATACTCACATCGCAAATTGTGTTACGTCCATCGTTGGCAAGTTGCACAGCATCAATACCTCTTCGGCTCCAGAATAGAACCACATTGGCCCTAACATTGACTGCACAAATCTGGTTGCATCGAGCATTGGCATTCGGCACAACACCCTTCCTGGAAACATAACTCCAAAATAGAATGACTCTGAGCAAAACGCTACAGCCACTCAAAACCTTGCGCCCAACCAGAACACCCTCCCCCATGAAAATACGTTTTCAAAATTACCTAACAATCATCTGTTAGCCATCTCTCAAATCGAAGGCTTCAATAGACCCACTGTCATCAACCTTTCAAACATAATCTTGGGCCACGCTTCCCATTCCATCCTTCATAAAGGGCTTAATTTCGCCATCACCCCCAATAAAATCCCGGTTGATGAAATAATTAGTAACATAGAAATAGCCTTAAAGGATCTTAATCTAACCGAAGCTGAAGAGATTAGACAAGACATTGCCAAGATTCTTAGATATGCCAAACCTCCATCATGCAACATAACTAAAGAAGAAAAAATGGCTCTAAACAAACTGAAAAGGAACAAAGACATAACTATCTTAAAAGCGGACAAAGGCAATGCAACAATAATCATGAACAGATCTCATTACTACAGAAAAATGGAAGATCACATAAACAATAGTGGATGCTATAAAATTGCAGATAAAGACCCTAGCGCAAAAATTCTTAAGGAGGTCACCAAGAAAATTAAAGATTCCTCTCGAGACGCTATTACAAAAAGAGGCCCCTATAGCTCGATCACTCCTAGAATATACGGTGCTCCCAAAATCGATAAAGAAGGCAACCCATTAAGACCATAGTTAATACCATAGCTTCACCCACCTATCTCCTTGCTCAATACCTTGCCAAAAAACTGTATCCCCTAGCTGGTAACGCATCATCATATATAAAAGATTCAGCATCATTCATTCAATGGACCAAAGACCTTAAAACAGTGTTCCATGGGGACGCGTCCCCCAGGGTCGGGTGTGCGCACCCCTCACACCCAGGACGAGGGGACATCTAGGGAAACGTTTCCCCACATCCCCCTTTTGGGGAGACGCAAGGGAGGACATTTCCCTAGTGTGGGGGACGCAACTCCCCAAAAGGGGGACGCCTGGGCGACCCCCTCAAAATGGGCTATGCGTCCCCCTTTAAATTTGCTTGTAAACAATGATTTATGACAGGGAAAACCTAGTATTTGACCATATTTCCCTACTAATGCTATGCAATTCATGGTAATGTTAAATTAAGTAAAAGTGACATTCTCCTTTATCTTTCATTTTCATCCTTTTACTTAAATTTTTAACATTACCATGAAATGACTCAGGATGTTTGAGAGTGGTTCCGACCTCAATGGATTTCATATGGAGAAAGTAGAATTTTAGATCTCACTCAAAATCCAATAGGCTTAACAATTTTCCAGGAATCTAGGGTTCGATGGATTGCAATGTTTCCATTGCATTTTATCATGTACAAGGGTATGGAATTAGTATTTAATCAAAAGCACCAAGCCCTTTGTGTACTTTAGAGTGACTTTTAGACTCATCACTCCATTGTTTTTGAGTTTTAGTTATATCAATTTACTATTCCAGTCTTCAGATTTCAGTATCTATTATAGTCTATTTTGCTTAGTACTAATTAAATTCTAGAATGATGAATGATGAATTATAATTTTAAATCAATTTAGAATCTAGAATGATGAATGATGAATTTTAATTTTAAATCAATTTAGAATCTAGAATGATGAATTTAATTTTTAAATCAATGTAGATTCTAGAATGGTGAATAATGAATATGGATCAGAGTATTTCATTATTGAATCTTGTGGTCTATGGATGAATCATGCAAGGATGCTAAGTATGGATCGATGTGTTTCATTATTTAATTCAATTATGTATATATCATTGTATTTATGCTTTCATTATTGAATATGAATTTGAAATATATATATATATATGATATATTAAAAAGGAAAAAAATTATATACCCTAACATCCCCACGTCCCCCCTAAATTTCCCTAAAATTTGAGATTACTCCCACATGTTCCCCTTGTGTGTCTCCCCGCACCCGCGTCTCCCCGTCCCGAAGTCTTGGTGGAACATTGCCTTAAAATGAATGAAGATCTCATGGTAAGTTTTGACGTCATTTCCTTATACACTATTGTACCTTTGGACGAAGCCATAGATGTTATGCAATATATCACTAATAGCGAAACTGTAGATCTCCTAAAAACTTGATTAAAATCATCTTACTTTAGCTTTAAAGGAAACAATCATACGCAAACTCATGGAGTAGCTATGGGCTCACCTCTATCTCCAATAATTGCGAACATATACATGGAACATTTTGAACAAAAAGCCCTCAAATCCTTTCATTATTCACTAGAAGAATGGAAAAGATTTATCGAAGATGTTTTCGAAAAATGGAGTCATGGTAAGGACAAGCTTGAAGAATTTTCAACTCACATTAATAGTCTCTCAAATCACATTAAATTCACTATTGAAGTGGAAAAGGATAACCAATTACCCTTTTTTGACATCCTCTTATCTAAAAAAGATGGGAAACTTAACTCCAAAGTATATAGGAAGAAAACCCACACGGAAAGATACCTTCACGCCAACTCTCATCACCATCCCAAGCAAAAATATGGTATTATTAAAACCCTAACTACTAGAGCCTCTAGAGTTTCTGACCCTGAGCACCTAAATCTTGAACTAAAACACCTCCGACAAGTCTTTGAACACAATGGTTATAATAAAAATATCATTAACAAAACCATCTATCAAACCCTAAAGAAAAATAATGAAAAGAAAACCTTTGACATTCTCAAAATTTCTTTACCTTACATAAAAGGAACAACTGATAAAATTTCAAGAATCCTAAGCAAGCACAACATCAGCATTGCATTCACTCCCCCTAACACTGTTAGAAAAATCGTAGACTCAGCAAAGGACCCTATCCCTAGACTTCAAAAAGGAGCATACATAGTTCCTTGCTCGTGTGGGAAACAATACAAAGCAGAAACTGGCAGATCATTAAACATTAGGCTTAAGGAGCATGCTACTGACATATCTAGAAACAGAACATCAAAATCCACTCTTGCAAATCACGCTTTCTCCTCCTCACACTACATTTGTATGGAAGATGCCAAACTTGTCATCAAGGAAGAGCACTACCTAAAACGAAAAATAAAGGAAGTTATGGAAATCAAAAAGAGAAAAAACAATATGAACCGAGATGAAGGTCCTATAATCAACAACCCTTGGAAACCTTTAATTAAATCATACCTCTCATAACAACCTATCTAATAACTTTAACATTAACTTATAATTTTATTCTTATTAACTTAGATTAACTATTCTAACTCATAATGACTTTTTCATAATTAGTAAAGAATAATTTTAAAAGTTAGTAAATAAAATATATATATATATAATAGGTCTAATAAATTAAAGCTTAAGTAATAAAGAACCAAAATTAGTAAGAATTACTATTTCACATTTCTAATTAACATAGAATAGCTATATCCTAATTATTTAAATATAACTCATTACAAAAAAAAAATCTAATAAACTTAACCTTAATTTATTTATAAATCATATGCACTTTGATTATTGTTTCATCTCATAATGTTTCTACATTACTAAAAAATTAGTATAAAATAGCTTTTTGAATATGGTATAACTCATAATTAATTATATATTAATATTATGAGAATAATAGATACAAAGAATTAATAAATTATACAATTTATAAAAAGAAAGATTTCTTCACGCATCTAACGTGCATAATAATAAATTATATCCTACCTAATTAAATTTATCTCTTAAATTAACCTAATATATTATATTAAAAATTAAAATTAAAACTCCTAACAGCCGACTCAAGAACACTCCCCTCATCTATCATTATATATATCTTTGCATTTCCTTGCCCTAATCCACACCAATCTTCTCAAGAATCTGGACATTCCCCTGAAGATGGACTCACATAGAAGTCTGAAACGTTAGGTTTAATCAAAAAACTCTGAACTTATTCCAAAACATTTTTTCGAAAAGAAATGTCCTCATCTTCTTCCCTCTTATTATTCACTAACTAGATGTGGGTTTATTCTTGACTACATGCATTCCACATTTCATCAAATGATGGTGTCTCTTTCTAGCTGCTAATCCCTAATGCAAAGGAGCTCTATGATTTTGGACCAAGTAGAGCAGTTATGACAAGTTATTTATCTAGTATGATTTCATCAATAGCTTGGAGCTAATCTCTTATTCGAGAGATTCTCACAAAATATGAAAAACAGTTTTATCATTTGTCATCTTCATTGTTCTTAGTTCATTCTTGAGACTAGCAACTTGTCCAATATTCTTAATAGTGAATAAGTTAGAGAAAGCTTCATACATCCCTTTTGTAATTTCTATATTGGATATATAGGGAATAAGATTGTCCTTTACTCACTCTACAATAAGATTCATAGCTAAGATGTAGATCTCCTTGTATTTTTCCTTTCCTGCATCATCTGCGGGTTCCTTCACCTTTCCTTAAACAAAATCCAATACTTTGTGTTTTGCAAGGATGAGATCCATCCTCTTTTTTCCATGCTCTATAGTTGGCAGCCCTTTCTAGCTTATTGTTACACAGTAATTTATCACCGCTCTCACTCCCGGTCTTCTCGCTATGTCATGTGCCCAAGTCAAACATGTTCATGACAAACAAATGCTCTCCGATGCTGCCAATTGACCCAATTTTCCAAAGTTTACTGCCTCATCGCAACTTTTGGGTAAATAAACGCGCTGAAAGGTGCTGAAGAATTGTCCATGCGCGCTGCCAGCGCGGAAGTACACCTGATTCCCACGATGGCTCGATTTTATGCACCAGCACGGCGTCTATGTGTTTCCTTCAGCGATGATCTGACTCATTACATTGTTCACTTGCGATGTCAGTGCTGAATCTCAGTTCTATGCCCGCGATGATCCAGATTGGGCGAATTGTTCCAACAGTCGGCCTTCCAGATGACTCCAGACCTGGTTGTTGGCCTTGTTTATGTCACCCTTCCTTCCCTGGTGTGGCAGTTCCGTCAATTGTGCTACCTTCCTTGGTGATAAGCTCTCCTTTCCCCCATTCATGGAGACTCCTTCTCCTTTTTAAACTCTCACCATTGATATGCATTGCTAGTTCCTAAGTTCCTGATAGTTGGCTAGTTGAGCAATGTTGTTAGTGTTTGTGGGTTTGCTAGATAGCTGGTGTGAGTGTGGCAAGTGTGGGATTGTTAATAGCTTGTGGAAAGTTGTGAAGTGCCCTTGATCTTGTGTAAAACTTATGAGTGAGAGAGCTCTTGTGTGTTGGGAGATCCATCTTCAAAGAGTGAATGCTTGAAGAACATGTTGGCTGGACTCTTCTCTGAGAAGGCTTGTGACGTCAAGACTTTGGTTGTAAGTTGACTCTTATTTCATAATTAATGCAATCAATGATGTTTTCCTATGTCTTGTATGTAATGTACTTGATAGCTCATGACTTCTTGACTTTGTGAGTAAATAGTTCATTGTTGTATCCAATTACGTGCTTTGCTGTATTTCCTTTGCTTTGTTTCAGGTCGATCACTCGTTGAGGAGAAGGATGCGGAAGCTGGAGCAGCGCAACGGAACTCCATCGACCACCGGTTGAGGTAGGCCTCCAACTTGAACTGTTTAAGGAAAGCTATTGTTGATCTATCTTTGTTTGTGACTAGACCCACTCCAGGGCTAGAGGGGTTGCCTCTGTCCACAGAGGGAACACTTTCCTGCATCACAAATTGGCGACTCCGCTGGGGAAGAGTTTTGGCCTTTGTTTTTCTTGTTTGCTCTTGCCTTGATTTTTTTATTTGGTCTCTTTTGAAGTTTGGGGACTAGTTATCAGTCTTTTGAGTTTCCTAAGTTGATCTAGGAAATACCCCTATTTGATTGAAGGATTGACTATTTTTGATTTGGGAGTTTTTGTTCATTTGTCTTTGTTTTTGAACATCATCGCGGAAAAAAGCCTAACAGTCGCGACGTCATCGCCACTTTATAGCTTTGAACCCACGATGATCTCGGGTTTCTAGTTTGATTCCCGCGACGAATCTTGAAATCGCATCATCGCGGAAAATAGGTGTTTTTCCGCGATCATCTCGGGTTGTTTGTGTAAAACTTACGCTGACATCTCTAGTTGTCTGTCCATCACTAGTGATGGTATCTAAACTAGCGATGACATCCCTCGTTGTCAGTGTACAACTTGCGATGATTCCTGAAAAGTTGTTTTTATAACTTTACCTCCTGAATTCATCAATCTTGCTTATCCCCTGTTGTTTCTTGTCTCTCATTAGCTTGTTTTAATTGCTTTTGGTTAGGGGCACTGTCTCTTTGATTTCATTGAGTGAGTCTTGTGTTTTTAGACCATGTGACCTAGCCCTTTAGAAGTTTCGTCGAGAAACCGTTTGCTTGGGTTACTTCTCTGTTCAAGGTTCATCCACAACCCTCTTATTGATTTGCTTGAGGCTTTTTCACTACTTGTTTCTGGTTGATTTTTAGTGTTGGTTATTCAACCAATTTTTTATGTTGATTCGATTTCTTCACCACCAAGCATAGATCACAATTGTTTGGATCGATCAGTTCACACTTGCTTGTTTGTCTTTGAATTCATTTAGCATTCAAGAATTCATTTAGAAAACAAAAAGAAAATCAAAAGTTTGCATTCATTTAGCATACGAAAGTGAAAGTACATTTGCATTACGAGTTTTCATGTTTGAAAAATTGGGAAGCGAATTTTAAATCTTTCATTAGTAGTATCGATGCATTGTGAGATTAGTGTATTGATGCATTGTGTTTCTTAATGTTTGCATTCGCTTGTCTTGGTTTTCTTGGTTTGGGAATGGTCTCTCTACCCTCCTGTAGGTAGGTGTTCATTGAAATGGAAGATGTTTTGCTCATTCTAGCTGCATCCTAGGATTTGTTGAATACATACGGTAGAGCCTGAAACCGAAACATAATTCAAAATCAACCTTAAAATGAACTGAATAAATCTAACAACGCATTGGAACATAATGCACACTATTTAAAGGTCTAGGCTAGAGACGTGCTCCAGCGTCGTTAAACCTAGTCACTTTTGTTTCCACTCAAGGTTGGGTGATTCCTCCTTCTGTGACTCAATAGTGGTCTAGTACGCAGTTGTGCTCCCACGTACCGTCGAGTATATGGGGAGACCCCACTAGGTTATCATCCTTTATCCTTAGGAAGTCGTGTCTGCCGCCTTGCAAACCGTAACGCACCGAACACAGCATTCGGGAAGATTGACTGCCATACGGAAAATCCTTGGTTTTCATATGACTACCAAAGTGTATATGCAGTTTTACGGATTGTCTGGTAAACCTTTTGCCTAGTTTCTCCAGAGTAGTCACTTTCGCTCCTTTTCAGACTCCCTAAAAGAAAAGGTTCATCTGAGCACTTGTCCTTTCAGGCTCATTAAACCTCGAAAGAGATAGAGTCACCTTTTTGTCCTTTTCTCGACTCTTGAAACATGAAAAGGTCAAGTTTTGTTCCTGCGTCATAAAATTTACTGCCCACGAAATATTCCTGGTAAAAGTTCAAGTTCTTGATTGTGATAAGGGTGTTTTTCAGGCTTGTTCTCGATGGCAACATTCCCCGAGTCTACCGGCCAAGGTCTTCCCCCAGATGGGAATCCTGGTCCATTTCCTTCATTTGGAAATGTCGGTGCTCCCTATATGGCGACATTGTCTATGCCTGGGTTAACCATCGGTTTGCCCGTGTGGTTATTTTCAACCTCGGTGGTCCCAAGTGTCATGAATCCTGTTCCACCATCTCCTTCGTCTGAATCACGGCACGTTGATTCCAAGGTTGAGCCTACGCCTTCTTCCCCTGTTTCTTCCTCCTCCTCTCCTCCTTCGCCTGGTGAAAGTTTCACGTCTAGTAACCAGGAGACTAAGAAGAAGAAGAAGTCCGATAAGCACAAGGCCACCTCTACAGCTACTGCCCTGAGTACATCTCAGATCGGAACACCTTTTGCTCCTCCGCGGAACGTTAAGTTTCCTTGTAAATTGTGCAAGGGTTACCATCTTCTTCGTGATTGTCCTGGCATTCCTAGGATCTTAGAAGTATGGTCTCGTAATCCGGCTCGTCCCTCATCGTCCTATAAAGCTCATGGCGATGTTACCCTATCAACTGGCAACGGTAAGAAGAATGGGAAGATTCGATTCCCCTGTAGACTATGTGAAGGCAACCATCCCCTTCACCTTTGTCCACTCATGGATGAAGCTTCCGCTATTTTGGAAAGTCTTACAGCTTCTTTACCCCAACTTCCCGTTGGTTATCAGAGGTTCTCTCTAGACCCTCTCCCCGTCGACCAAGAGATTGACTTAGATTCTTCTCTTGTCCGTCTTCCTCTTTCCGAACCTGGCTATGCTAAGCTTGTTCCAGACCAACCATTGGTCGGAGAGAGTGTCAACTTGGGTTCACCACCTATTGATCACTCTGTTTCGGAAGAGCATCATGCTCATATTCTTCTCGTCTCATCAGATTCTCCGGAATCGAAAAACGACTCTCCTAGCCTAGCTGATCCAGAGAGTCCTTCTTCAGTTCCGGTAGAGCATGGGGGCAATCATACAATTCCCCCACCAAGTAGTTTGGTTGTTTCCTTCGACTGGAGTCACTTGACTGCTTTCCGCCTTCCAGCCTATGTGCCTTTCGAGATTACAATACACGCCTACGATAAGGCAGTACCTGGCACTGTCCTGGATGAGGGTGTGTCTGTCAGTCTTATGCCTTCCACTACTTGGCAAGCTTTGGGTTCCCCACAGCTTGTGCCGGTCACACAGAATCTATTGGCCTTCGACGGAGGAGCCTGTCAACCTGTAGGGGTCCTCCCAAAGTTTCCTGTTACTTTGGGGGGCAAAGCCGTCTATATCGACGTCATGGTTGTCCAAGGTGCGAATTTCAGTCTTCTCCTTGGTCGTGACTATATTTATGTCATGGGGGCCCTTGTCTCTTCGCTTTTCCGTGTGGTTTGCTTTCCGCACAATGGCAGAATCGTGACTAGATCAATTATCGTTCTTTAGTCCCCCGGGGCCTCCTAAGCAGCTATCATCCCCTCTTGGTTCTTGCTTGCAAGCAGTACCTTCTTCGCCACAGGTCAATTATGTGGCTGCCCGTTCCGTCTCCACCTCTGCTGATGATCATGGAGATGGTCTCGTACATCATGTACTGGGGGCATTGGAACCCGATCTGTCATTAGTGCCTCATGACATGTATTCCTCCCAGAGTGTGTCCCTTCCACCCATGAAGACCTCTTGGGAGCCATGTTCTCATATGGCCAATGAAATCGGGTGTCCGAGGATAGTTCTGATCTTGTGTCGACCTCGTTAAAAAACAAAACAAGGTGTCCGAAGATAGTTCTAATCTTGTGTCGACCTCGTTAAAAAACGAAACAAGGTGGTCGAGGATGGTTCTTATCTTGTGTCGACCTCGTTAAAAAACGAAACAAGGTGTCCAAGCATAGTTCCTTGTCTTGTGTCAAGCTCGTTAAAAAATGAAACAAGGAGTTCTGAGGATAGTTTGATCTTGTCTCAAGTTCTCAACCTCGTTAAAAAATGAAACTAGGTGTCCTGAGGAGTTGGAGCATAGTTCCTTGTCTTATGTCAAGCTCGTTAAAAAATGAAACAAGGAGTCATGAGGATAGTTTGTTCCTGTCTCAACCTCAGTAAAAAATGAAACAAGGAGTCTCGGGCATAGTTCCTGATCTTGCGTCGAGCTCATTTAAAAAATGAAACAAGGGTTGTGAGGATAGTTCTTTTACTGTGTCAACCTCATTAAAAAAATGAAACAACTCTCTTTCCACATCGAGTCTTTGCTTAAGATCTTGTAAAATCCAAGTCGAGTCTTTCCAAGATCTCGAAAGCGAACCTTCATTCCATCCACCTCGTTGAATGCAATGAAGCTTGGGGGGCATGTACCTCGATTTGCGTCATTATGCTGGGGGCATGAGAACTTATAACAAGCATAGTTTTTCGTTTCAAGCTTGTGTAAACATGAAACCAAATCCAAGCAGAGTTCTCCATGGTTCAAGCTTGTGTAAACATGAACCCATACCCGATTTACACCTCGTGATTGCCGTTTTTATCCTCTAAATTTTGATAGATGAGCCTTGGTTGTTTCGTTCCATCATCACCATCTCTTTGGCTGATCATATGCTTTCACTTGGTTGTTTTTCCTTTCCTAAGGAACCACAGCGATGAGTGGTTTTATTAGCCAACCTCTTGACCATTACATGTTTTGAGCAATTCCACCATTGCCAGAACCAGTTGCTACCCTTTATACCACTCGTTCCTCTAGGACGAGTCACCTTTAAGCTCTTTTCTGACTCGTAAAATATGAAAAGATTGCCGAGTATCCCTTTTGACTTGTTAAACAAAACAAAAGGCAATCTGCTTTAAGCTCTTTTCCGACCGTTTAAAGATGAAAAGATCGCCGAGTTGTTCCTCTTGACTCGTTAAAAGTAAATAAAAGGCGGTTGCCTTTAAGCTCTTTTCCGACTGTCTAAAAACAAAAAGATTGTCGGGCCTTTGTCATTTCAAGCTCATTATTGGTTACGAAAAAACGTGATTTCGGTCGCTTTTCTACTTTTTCAGGTCGAAGTCACTAATCATGAAAAGTAATCCTCGATCGTAATGGTCGGGCGGTTCTTTCGAGTATAGTTTTACACTTTTTCGGGCTCAAGAGACAGAAATCTACGAAAAAGGACCTCCCAGAGTTTTCTTGTCCGTGTCTTTTTCAACTCTCTAAACATGAAAAAGACTCCGAGTTTTACCTATGTTGGACTCGGACTCGTTAAACTCTGACGACATTGGACTCGTCACCATGACGAGATCCGAGCTTCTCCTCCCTAGGGCTCGTTAAACTACTACTAGGTTGGATTCGACTGAAGGTCGAACTTGTATTACAAGCACATGCTATCCCTTTCAAGCTTGTTTTCAAAAATAATTCGGGTACTCGCCAGCAATGGTGGGGCAAAATTTGGAAATCATTGTTGATTGTCTATTGCAGCGAGTCACTCTTGAACATCGACACTTCTGCTTCTTGTCGGGTTGGGACATCCATACATCGTCATTTGGCCTTCCGTGGGTTTGGGTTGTCATTTAGCCTCATTCCATCTGATTCATGTTGTTGTCATTAAGCCTCTGATCCTTTGGTACCTAAATGCTGCCACCCTCCGAAGTCGTGTCGCCAACATGTTCAAGAGTATAATCCTTCTGCAGTTTACACCTCTGTCTCGACTCTCCTTCTCTGATACTCTATTTCACCATCTACCACTTGTTCCTTGTCTCGTGTTGTTGATGGGGGAAATATTATGGCCCTCCTGCAACGAGTTGTCTCCTGTCGACATCAGCTCATCCTCCAGGAGATTGATCTAGAGATTCCCTTTGGTACCTTAGAGCTTGCATGCATCAATGGCAAGTTCTTCGCACCTGACAATCGACTTTCATCATTGGTCGTCGATTGGATGATTCCACGAGTTTTCGACTTCAGCTCCTTTTTCACACTCCATGGATTGTGCTAGCTAGTACCTTGAGAACCATTAGCATTATCGGCGGTTTCTCTCGCGCTTTGTTAACAGTTTCCATCATTGACTGATAATCAAGCGACTTTCTATCATGCTCGACCTCAGCACATCTATTCGCATGTTAGAATTTGTACTATGGTCAGTTGGGTTCAAGAACGCGAATTCAGATTACATATGTTCGGGTTGTGTGGATTGGTTTCTGGTTACATGACTCGTTGATGGATGGTTGCGACCATACCTTTATCATTATCATGGTCTCATTGCCTGGGTGACTACGTCCATACCACAGACCTAATTTATACTTCTTTTGGATGGCTACGTCCATACCTAGACGACATGTACTTCACTATCAGAGATATTGTACTTGCGTGCAGGTTCTTCCAGACAGTGCTCCAGCTCAGTTTTTTTGTAAAGCATTTCACCCCTCCCACTCTCTCGGGCTTCATACATTAGGGGGCATCTGTTACACAATAATTTATCACCGCTCTCACTCCTGGTCTCTCACTGTGTCATGTGCCCAAGTCAAACATGTTCATGACAAACAAATGCTCTCCTATGCTGCCAATTGACCCACTTTTCCAAAGTTTACTGCCTCATCACGACTTTTGGGTAAATAAACGCGTTGAAAGGCGCTGATGAATTGTCCATGCGCGCTGCCAGCGCAGAAGTACACTTGATTCCCACGACGGCCCGATTTTATGCACCAACGCGGGGTCTATGTGTTTCCTTCAGCGATGATCTGACTCGTTACACTATTCACTTGCGATGTCAGCGTTGAATCTCAGTTCTGTACCTGCGATGATCCAGATTGGGCGAATTGTTCCAACAGTCGGCCTTCCAAATGACTCCAGACCTGGTTATTGGCCTTGTTTATGTCACCCTTCCTTCCCTACTGTGGCAGTTCCGTCAATTGTGCTACCTTCCTTGGTGATAAGCTCTCCTTTCCCCCATTCATGGAGACTCCTCCTATCTAAACTCTCACCATTGATATGCATTGAGATAGTTCCTAAGTTCCTGATAGTTGGCTAGTTGAGCAGTGCTGTTAATGTTTGTGGGTTTGCTAGATAGCTGGTGTGAGTGTGGCAAGTGTGAGATTGTTAATAGCTTGTGGAAGGTTGTGAAGTGCCCTTGATCTTGTGTAAAACTTATGAGTGAGAGAGCTCTTGTGTGTTGGGAGATCCATCTTCAAAGAGTGAATGCTTGAAGAACATGCTGGCTGGACTCTTCTCTGAGAAGGCTTGTGACGTCAAGACTTTGGTTGTAAGCTGACTCTTATTTCATTATTAATGCAATCAATGATGTTTTCCTATGTCTTGTATGTAATGTACTTGATAGCTCATGACTTCTTGACTTTGTGAGTAAATAGTTCATTGTTGTATCCGGTTATGTGCGTTGTTGTATTTCCTTTGCTTTGTTTCAGGTCCATCACTCCTTGAGGAGAAGGAAGCAGAAGTTGGAGCAGCGCAACGGAATTCCATCGACCACTGGTTGAGGTAGGCCTCCAACTTGAACTGTTTAAGGAAAGCTATTGTTGATCTGTCTTTGTTTGTGACTAGACCCACACCAGGGCTAGAGGGGTTGCCTCTGTCCGCAGAGGGAACACTTTCCAGTATCACACTTATTTTTTGTCTTCATTGAAGATGCCATAGATTTTCTGGATGTAGATTCATCCCTTTAATAAGCCTTTTATCTATGATCTTTGTCTTGAAACTTTTCTTTGATCCTTCCTTCTCTTAATAGACCTTCAAGCTTCCTTTTCCTTTCCTTCTTCACCATAGCTCTGATACCATGTTAAAAAATCAGAAAGGCAAAAAGATTTTCTTATATTGACAATTACTTATGATATTCTTTTATTCTTATTAGCTTTCTTTATGTTCTTCTTAATCTTCTTCTCTTCAAGCAATCATCAAATCAAAAGCATGAAAATCAATGACACCAAAAGTAGGCACTCAGCGAGGGCTCAAACCCCTATGAAGGGGAAAACCCAATCAAACTCTTCCACTAGTAGATTCAAATCAAATTGAAACAAACCATGACCTTTGACTAGAAAAAAGGACCTTCCTCACTCCACCAAGTCAACCTTCCAAGATGATTATGCAAACTTCAGTAGCCTCTTCTTATCACTAGCTTCCAGCTACAACACAAAATTTCGGCCCCCAACTTCTAAAATTTCAGCACTACTACAAATTTGAAATTTCAGCCCTCCAACAACAACTCAGAAACTCGCATGTATGGCAGCAAAGAGAGGAATTCAGCTTTCTTTTGCTTGACAAGTGTCTCCTTCTTCACTAGGGTTTTCCCCTTCCTTTTAGATATTTCACTCTCTTTTTCTTCTCTGGTTATTGCAAATCAAACTTGCTTGTCTTCTTCTCCAAATGAAGTCGAGTTGTTGTCTTTATATAGTGGATTCTATCTCCCAGTTAGGTCGCCTTGTCCTTCCTTAATGCTGACTTGGTGGAGGACGCCTACATGACCTAAATTACATAAAAATATTTTTTCTTTCATGATGAACAAAGCCCAAGAAGGGTCTATTGCATGATGACAATGGCTAGGACTCATGACACAGACCCTAGAATGTAGGATTTTGACCTATTAACCATCGACCCAAACATGAAACCAATGCTTTAATAAATCAATTTCTTTTACAATAATTTTTTTTCTTTCTTTTGACAAATATATTATATCATGACTCAAATACAATTATGAAGATCGACACTAGTTACATTCTTCAACAACTTCAAAGAATGAATCATTGGAGGAAATTAGGAAGGGTAATCCTCTTAAAATTAAATTTTATTTAAATTGAAATCCAACTTAGGAGATAGGATTTAATTCTTCTTTGAAATCAAAACTCTTTGTGGATTAAAAAAATTGTCCTTAAAAACCTTCAAGAATAATATTATCGTTATGGAGTTAGGGCTTGACTTTTGAATATTAGGTTGTAATTTATAATTTTAAAATATATTTATAGAATACTTCAACTAAATTATTTTCCTTTTGAGAGAAGCATTGTTGCTTTGATTAAGGCGATGGGAATTTGAGGTTTTGATGGCATTCAATGCCCCTTGTAATTTCATATAATGTTTGAGGTGCTCTATAAGGTATTTTAACCATGATCCTTCTTTCTTTCTTAGCATAATGGGTCATATCACCATCCTTGTGGGGTTTATGCCCAGAAGTTGGGGGCTTCAACTTCAAACACAAATATCTCTCAAATAAGGAAGCCTCTAGGGGCATGCTACATATCACCGGAATAAGCTCAACAAAGAGAATCCATTGACCAGGATCTCCAAGGAAAACTCAATGATTTGCTTCTTCAAAAACACCTCAACAAGTGCAGGGAATGTCCTTAGTCAAGAAAACCCAAACCCTAGAACTAGGTTTTCCAGTAATCCTTCAATGGAGCTTCCAATTTGATGTAATCCAAACAAATATAAGAGTGTTCATTGACTAATGTTGACATCAATGACAACACCATTCAACATTCTTCATTCAGCAAATTCATCGATTTTCAATACTCTAGGTAGGGCTTTCTAAATCATAACCTTCAAATCTTTTCTAGGGTTTACAAACCCTAAGTCTACCAGCTCTTCCAAGAAGGGCTCATACATTAGCGCAAGTGTTATGACTATTCTTGCTTTATATGAGAGAGCCTTTCTCCTCACCTCCCTCTGGCTCTAGAGTAAATTTCTTGAATCAAATCAAATTGATCATATGTCAAATGCTTAGAAAAAAAAAACTTCGCCATATATCAATCTGTTTTGGCAAAACCATAGCAACATATATGTTGTCGCTCCTAAAGACAACCCTCAGGTTGGGGAGAAGTGTCAGTGCCTAGGACATCTTAGTGTCTCTTAAAGATAGATCAGAGTTGCTCAAGAGATAAATGTAAAATGAGTTGAATCTAGTTCAATTACCCTACTCAGAGGCGGATTCAATATACATATAAATAGTGTATCATTCCCAAGACTAAATGTTCAGATCTGGTGGCCTACACACGGAGAATGCATCTTGATTGGTCGTAGTAGTAAAGGTGGAAAGAAGACATATAAGGAAGAAACACAGTTCAAAGAGCTAGACAGATACAAAATCCTATGCACTAAATCCCAGTTGAATCCTCGAAAGATAAAGGAAATGAAGTGCAGAAATTATGCACCGTGTTTTAAGGCTTTCAGCTCAATATCTCACGGGTACTATTTGCTATATCATAACATAGGTAAATCTACAATCTCACAGGTAGAGTCCGCTATCACATAACATAGTTAAATCTGCAATCTCAAAGGCACTGTATGCTATTACATAACATAGGTAAATCTGCAATCTCACAAGTACTGTCTACTACAACATAACATAAGTAAATTTGTGACTTAAGAGTGAATCCAACAGCTACAATTACACAAAACCTGAAGAAGAAAAATACACATGAAATGACACACAAAGGTAGAACACATACTACATATCCCAATGCTTGGAATCACCAGGAATTTCTTCATTAATCTACAAGAATGAAATACTTGTCACAAGCCCAAACTTGCGAAATATGCAGATCAATTATAGCCTCTGTAACTGGAAAATCGAGCCACCGGAACCGGAAAATTCAAAACCCCTACTAATGAGTCTTTCTTCCCTTTTTATAAGGAGAACCAAGATAAGAAGAACTTACAAAAATATATCTGAATGCTACAATTGTCTGAGTGTGCGACTAGCCTAACTATCCTAATGATTGCTTAACAAATTTTGATTCCTTCTTGAAATGAAATATTTACAAAACATGAAAAACATGAGGTGTCATAATTGACATAGCAAAATATCTCCATTGTTGATTCCTTTGATCTCCTAAGGTGGACTTAGGCTCCATTATCTGGGTTCATGGTGGGTTGATGATTTGGCCACGACTCTGCCATTGTATTCCTCTCCATGGTTATCTTCCAATTCACCTATCGTTTTCTCCCTCTAACTGCTTAAATTGCCCCTTTTTGGAGATGGCCCTTCTTATATGGTGTTACCTTTCACCCATCAAGATTACAATCCATGGTGGGTCGACATGATTTGGTGTGGTGGCATTGGAGGTGCTCTGCACTGGTTGATGGCTAAACGAAGTTGAGCACAGGATGGGTGGCACAGGAACACTGCTGAAACAAATTAAAATTTGAACAGTAACGACAAGTAGGTGGTGACTATATAGGCGGGGAATATGATGGCATGACGTGTGGATGGGAGACACGTGGAGCCATGGGATTAGACGAGAAGTAGAGGGAAGGCCCTCGGCTCAGCAAAAAATCGTGCTTGCTTGTTGAAGTTATTGTTGTGTTGTCGCGTTGGTGGTAGGTGTGGTCCCCAACTCTGGCAAGGTGAATGAACAAGGTTGGGAGCAGGGCTCAACCCCCCCAAAGTCAATCCTAGTCATTGATCAGCCACCTGACAGTTGATGTTGACCATTCCGAGGGCTAGCGTCAGATTATCCACCGCACTAGTTTACCCCCCAATGTGTCTTCCAGGACCTGGCTACCTTAGAATCGATGGTGATTTGCTCGCTATTTGCTCATCTGTTAGTTGTTTCCATTCAATGGGGAGGTGGACCCCTTTTGCTTAACCTTTACCTGTTTTCCGCCATAAGATCGGTCTCCGCAACCATAACTTAAGTTATTGAGCACTTAGCCCTTTTGAGCCCCACACGAGCCCTTCTCTTTTGTTAACGGCTCCACATTGTTGGTCACTACTCCATTAGAACCCCTGCCTAGTGCTAGGGTCAGCGCCCCCTTTAACCTGACGCATCCCCTTTGTGTCGTATTGCTAATCTTCCGGGCTCCACCTGCCAGGATGAGCTGGCTGATAGGGTCCTCCTAGCCCACTGTTTATTGGCTTTTGCTTTGTCCAGTGCCATCATGTCCCAGCACTCTACAACCTGACATCGCCGCTAATTGAATTCTCTAGGTTGATCCCTCTATGATGACGACACCATGATGTCACTCTTGCCATGTGTCGACCTTTGAGCGGGGACACTTGTCACTCATAAAAAGGCCACTTGGGTGCCCAAAAAATCCATATTTGCATGCCACGTGTCCACCTCCTATTGGCCAGCGCTGACATCACTTTCCTTTGATGTCTAGGCCAATCACAAGTCACCACCTATTAGGATTCCAAGAAACTCTCCTAGGTTGTAGCTCGGAGATGCCTGGTAACATATAAATTCAACTATTGTTGCAGGTTTAATGGAAGGAATGATGGTTTGGTTCAAGCCAGATAACCACTTTCACTCTGTTTCACTCCAGACATGCATGAACACCCTCAGACTACAAGGCTTTAGACCACTAATGCTCACAGTTTAGATGTAAGGTGAATATGAGGAATACTAACCACACCAGCAGATGCACAAGACCATGTGATGGTCGGTTGCAACTAGTAAAGAAACCTGTAAATCTAATCTATTAATGCAAAGACAAGATGACAGCACTCCTGCATTAGATAGAAAGAAACATGATTAACCTATTCAGTGATGCAACCGATACTTTAACACAGAAATAAGATGACAGCTATCTAGTGTTAAACGCCAAGAGCTCAAGAACACAGCATATCAGGGACATACTTAGAACAAGAAAAAAGTGGACAGTGAGCAGTTAACAGCAAAAGAAGCTTGTATTAGTTGAAAATGAAGATGAGACGTTGCAAGTGACAGATTGTCTACAGCCTCCAGAAGTTGAACCTTATACCAAATGCCAACCTTGATTACATCTTACTTCTGAATATTTATAAGTTTACAATACTAGGGCACTTGGCTGTTCAAGTATGGAGTGGTCATAATTCACTGCCAACTGCATTTAATCGCCTGATGGAGTCTCTAAACGTGTTTGCTTGCTTCAATGGGTGAATCTGATCTATTCAGGTGTTGTGTTGTCCTTTTAGGCTATTGGAGTGCTCGTACCGGTGGAGTCCATGACTGGTAAATTCAGTTACAGAATCATGCTTGTCCTTTTCTCCTTTCGGCCATGCTTTCTGTTAAATATGGTTGTTTGGGGTCTGACTGTGACTGATGATGGTGGAGCTGGTCATCTCCTTCTTCGAGCAATAGAATGGTCAGAGGACGTGGAATGCATGGGTAGGTGGACGATTTGGGTGAGCGAGAACAATGACTGTCGGATCAGGGAAATAAACAGCGGAGATGGCTTCGACGGAGGCTATCAGCTGAGGTGAGAGCAAGGTGGGTTGAAGCCGTTGGATCTTCAGCGGACGAATCGGACTATCATCGGGCGACGAAACTGCACGGACATTTAATAGGCGGGGCGGTTTGGTCGGGTTGTAAAGGTTTTCGTCACACCGCTTTCAGGCGCTAAGCGGTAAATGCCTAGGGTCGAGCAATTCCACTAAGTGATCGACACGTAGCAGTGGATGAGAGAGAAAAACCACTCTCATCGCGCACTATCGCTCGATCAAATTGTCGGCGTGATGAGAGCGAAGACCGTCAGATTTCAACGAAGATGATCTGACGGCGGAGAGTGGTAGAGTGGGTCGCCTTTATCGGGTGTGACGAGAGCCGTTGGATCGGCGGGGAAGATCAACGATGGAGATGCAATAAGGGTTTTATGAGTGCACGAGGGCATATGGGTATGGTTTTATGGTTTATTTGGGGTTTTACACTTGGGGCTAAGCTCAAGAAGGGAGTTACTTTGTCGGGCTTAGGAGGCAAATAGGGAAACGAAGTTGGTGGAGAGTAAGCAGGGTAGAAGGAAAAGGGAAAACAACCCATGAGGGGCTCCTTTGAAGACACCACCAATTAGGCTGAGCTTTTCTTTGACATTAGAAAGTCAGCATTGCATAGCAAGGCTAGCACTGGCTCCTTCTGGGGATGAAATCCTCCCTGTGAGGTTTCAAGAACCGTAGACCACTATCTTTCACACAAAAACAAAGTCAGCAATATTTCCTAGTGTTCCATTGGGCATGGAGTCTAATTAAGCCTACGCTAAAACTTTAAAAGAACATATTTACAATGCTGAGGCCTAAAAGCCTTAAACCACATAAATCTTCAAAAACTGCCCATTAACTAGATCATCAAAAACTGTTTCTCCTTCTATACTTTGCAGCATGAAAGTGTTGTTCCCCTAGATCTGAGCAATGACAAAAGGTCCAGTCCACAGAGCATCGAACTTCCCATGATTGCCTTTCTTTTCCTTTAGTGCATCCCATTTAAGCACCAAGTCTCCCACTTGAAAATTGTCCATTTTTGCCTTTCTGTCAAAGGCTTCCTTGATTCTCTTTCGATGTGTTGCAGCCTTTTCAATCAATTGATCTCTGATTTGATGTACTTCGGTCAAGTCATTAATCCTCTTTGCGATCTCATTTTCCTCATTTTGTTCTTCCTGCAAGAACCTAGCCACAAGGAGGGTCAATTGGATTGAGAATACAGCCTCAGTGCCATATACCAGCTTGAACGGAGAATTCCCGGTGGATTTCTTGGTGGTCACCCTGTCTGCCCACAATGCAAACTTCAATTTGGAATCCCAGTTCCTTTTGTTGTCTTCCAGCAGCCTTTTGGTTATCCTTATCAGGCTCTTATTAGATGATTCTGCTAGACCATTATCTTGAGGGTAATATGAGGTGGAATGCACTAACTTAATGCCCATTGAGTCACACATGTCCACCAACTCTTTTTCCCTGAAGGTTGTTGCATTGTCTGTAACCAATTTGTGTGGACAGCCAAACCTGGTGAAAATGTTTCCTGACAAGAACTTCATGACCACATGGTGATCAGCTTTCTTAGTAGGGATGGCCTCAATCCTTAGTGAAGTAGTCAGTGGTTACTAAGATACATCTGTGCTGGCCACTGGAATGTGGATTAATTTCCCCTATGAAATCCAAGCCCCACTGCTAAAAAGGGCCACTGGCATCTATTGGCTTCAAGGGCAAGGACTTCGACTATTGTGTTCCTTCAAACCTCTGGCATTTGTCACAAGATCTCACAAATGAAAAGACATCTGAAAACAGAGTGGGCCAGTAATACCCAGCTCTAAGGATCTTGTGGGCTGTGGTTTTCCAATAGTGATGTCCTCCACAAATGCTGGAACGAAACTGATGCATGACCTCCACAGATTTCTCTTTGTCCAGACATCTTAAAAGGATTCCAGATGGATCCTTCCAATACAGCAAGTTTTCATGAATACAGAACTTGGCTGCCCTGAGCTTAATAGTCCTAGCTTGGCTTGAACTAAGGCCTGGAGGAACTTCTAACTTCAACAAAAATTGAGCTATTGTAGAATACCATTCACAAGAAGCTAGATTTTCAGCCAACAACTGGTGATGTCCTACTGTTGCTTCTTTCTGTCTGTCACCTGCGTTTGTGCTTATCCAATTCATGTCCAACATCCTGCAATTTTCTTCAGCGATCCAAGCTTGGTGGGCTTCAATTCTATGTTGAATTCAATAAGCTTTGCAATCCATTTAGCCCTTCTTCCATCAACATCTAGCTGCATTAGGACATCCTTTACTGAAGTAGAGGGCACATATGCAGTTACCTTGGAGTGCAGAATGTAGATCCGGAAAGCTTTTAAAGATTTGATAAGAGCATAAGCCTGTTTTTCGATAATATCATACCTTAGTTCAACATCCCCTAAGGTTTTGCTAAAAATGCCACTGGATGCTCTGAATCCCCATTATCTTTTTGCAATAAGACTGCTGCAAGGGTGTCACCAGAAGCAAAGGAGAAGATATGGAACTCCTTGCTATAGTTTTGGCTGATCAAAGTGGGGGCTTCCATAATAACTCTTTTGATGGCTTCAAATGATCTTCTTGCTGCATCAGTCCATTTGATCTCTGATCCCTTTTTCAGCATAGAGGTGATGTGTTTTACCAACTCTGCAAAATTCAGAATAAACCTCCTTACAAAATTTATTTTGCCCAGAAAGGATTAGATTTCCTTTCTTGATCTTGGGACAGACAAGTTCTGTATCGCTTTCACTCTCTCTAGGTCAATCTTGACACCTGCATCAGAAGTAATGTGTCCTAGAAGCTTTCCCTCTTCTAAAGGAAATTGTGACTTCTTAGGATTCACTGATATCCCAAACCTTCTGCACTTCAGAAACACTTTCTTCAAATGCTGAAAATGATCTTGATGGTTGTTGAAGTATACTGTTATATCATCCAGGTAGACAAGGAAAAACTTATCCTTCTCTCCTACAAATGCTATATCCATGGCTCTTTAAAAGGCAGCCCCAACATTCATCAGCCCAAAGGGCATCCTAGAGTACATAAAAGTGCCCCAAGGAGTGGTGAAAGCATTGTTTTCTTGGTCATCTGGATGTACAACAACTTGGTTGTGCCCTGAAAATCCATCTAGGAAAGACATAACATTGGCTCCTGAGATTTTCTGTAGCAAATGTTCATTCTTTGGCAGGCTATAGTTGTCCTTTATAGAACATTTTTTCAGGTTCCTAAAATCAACACACAGCCTAATTTCTCCACTTTTCTTCCTCACCACTACCAAGTTGGTTACCCACTTTGAATAGCTCAGAGGAACTATCATTTTGGCAGCCAAAAACTTCTTGATTTCTTTTTCAATCAGAGAGAGGAGAAAAGGACTAATGGGTCTCAGCTTCTGTTTGAAAGGAATGGTGTCTTTCTCCAATGGGATCTTATTCTTGATGATATTTTTGTCATAAGTTTTAAGGTCACTATATTCCCAGGAAAAGACATCAACAAATTGCTTCATTAAGGTGTAGTACTCAGAAATTTGGGCAGCAGACAAATAGGTGGACAGATTTATATACTTTGGACGATCTGGACTCCCTATGTTATGCCTATGGACTGCAGACTGATTTTCTTTTTGGGAAATCTTATGAGCCACATCGTTATGGTCAAACATATTCTCTAGAGGCACTAGCCCTTTAGGTATATGATTTCTAGGAAACTATACAATACTAGCTTGGCCAATTTTGTTCCTTAGCTGGGGCTGGGGACATTCCTCCAAGGTTTCATTCTCTTGATTAATTTGCATTTCAGAGAATTCATCAATGACTTGCAAAAACCTATTTACTTCATCATCATCCTCAAAGACTTTCCAGTGCTGGACATTATCAGGCAAGGATGGTCTATATTTTATCTGGACTTCATAAGCCAATCTAGGGGGCATGGGAGGAATGAACATGCTAGTAGACACAACAAGGGAATCAACAAGCCGATTTTTTACTCTAGGAATATATGAGATACAAAAGCTATCAAAAGATTCTTTGAGTCTCCATACCTCATCTCTGTACGCCTTCAGCCTTGGGTGCCTTACTTGGAACATTTCGTTCACTTGTTGAATGATGAGATCAACATCTCCAAACACCTTTGTGTCTCTGATTCCTATGTCTTTGGTAGCATTTAAGCCCAATATTAGAGCCTCATACTCTGCTATATTGTTGGTGACATGAAAAGTTAGTTTAGAAGACAAATGTGTGCTTTCTTGTTTTGGAGACACCAAAACCACTCCTGCTCCTATAGCTTCCTTTGAACAGGCTCCATCAAAGAACATATCCCAAGCCTGTGTCCCTTCCTCTTCCATGGCCTGGCATATCGGTTTTTTGAGCTGCACCAAGGCCCTATGGGATTCTTCAATTTGAAGAATACATGCTCCAAAATCAGTGTCCACAACATAAATGGGATGATTAGTGGGATTCTTCTCACACTGATGATATAGGCCAGGTGGGCTTCCCTGTATAGTCTTTTGCTTTCTCCTCCAAAAATTGGGACAGTGGCATAAGACAAATCATTTTGCAATGTGCCACCCAACCTCTTAATCCACCCTCTCGAAAGTAGCATACCAAACTTAGGGGGGCATTTGCTACCACAATATTCATCATCATGCTCTTCATGGGCAGCTAAGTTAGGGTGACAGCGAAGTCTTTGATTAACCCCAGACATTTCACCTTCCTCGAATCAAAGGAGAACAAGTCATGATAAGGTTTGGTAATATCAAGGCCTAACTCTTCCATGACAGCTTTGGGCATCAGGTTATGGCTGGCCCCTCTATCCAATAGACAATTGTGGAGGATTTTGTCATGAATAGCCAAGGAGACATAAAATGATGGGGAATTGTCATCAGCAGGTTCAATCATTGGGCTAAGCACAACTGCAGGTTTAACATCTTGTAAATTCACATAGTCATTGGATGCTTGTGTGGCTTTCAACTCAAGGGCATCAAGGATGGGCTTCTTAAAGACCTCACTCTTTGCAAGTTCTATCAGAGGTACGTGTATTTTTAACTTCTGGACTTCTGATTCAAAGCTAAAAGGGGAAGGAAACTTATCAAGGCTTCTTACCTCTTGAGCTGGTGCTTTCAAGATGGTGGGATTAGCTGTCAATCACTTCTGCTTGTTGATCTGCTGCTTTGTGGGGAAAATAGCTATTTGGGCAGGTTTCTCTTTGACATTACTCACTCTTGACCTCAGGTTATGTCTCTACTGGTCTTCAGTTTGCAGAATAGCTTCTCCATCCCACTCTTGACTAGTTTGGTCCTTGAGTAATGACTCCTTGTAGGCAGCTAACGTCAAAAAGGAAGCACTGCCCTTGTCTTCCATGCAGTGAATTTCATCCTCTTCATCAAACTCGTCCTCCTCCATGGCTACGTTATAGAAAGGAGTCTTGACCCTTTCTTCTTCACTGGCCCCTTTACCCCTCTGAATGATATGCAATTGTTCATTTTCTCTTTTGAATGGATTTGGATTTCTAGGAGCAAATGTATTAGGAAGCCTTGGTTTCCCAGAACTTTGCTCAACCTTCAGTTTGGATATCTCAACAGCCAATGACTCTATCATTTAGTTAATTTGACTATTTTGGGTTCTAAAGATGAAGAAGAAGAGTAAGACTCACCTCTCTTCCTCTTGCTATCAGCATTTCCTTTGAGTTTCTCTGCAGCCCTGATATTGGATTCTACCTCCAAGGCTGCATCTTGCATTTCAGCTAGAGAAGCACATCTTCTATGTCTTAATAGCAGGAAGAAATCAAAATTAAAGGCATTGGCATAGGTGAGTTTTACACAGATGGGGGTAGGCTTCACTTCAACTGGTATCTTGCTATGCACACGATTGAATCTTTTATTAAAGTCAGACAATGACTCCCCATTTTCCCTTTTTAGGTTGCCAAACTCAGTATGGTAATATAGCAGATCTTTCTTATCTCCCCAATGCTTTAAAAACACATCATCAAATGCCTCAATGTCTGCTATAGACCTAGGGGTCAGCTCTCTGAACCACTTTGTAGCCTCTCCATCAAGGCTTTGGACAAATACTCTCATCCACACATCATATTCACTGATATCTAGGTTATCAGCATAGCTATAAAAAGACTCAAGGTGTTCTTCAGCTATTACTCCCTCTGTACCAGTGAACTTAGGCATGTATTTCTGATATTCTCCTGCAGACATAGCATTCAAAGGAATAGGCAGGACCAGGGGTCCATACCTAGCAGCTATGATTCTTTCCATTTTGAAGGGTGCTTGTGGGCCTGCCAAGACTGGGGTAGATGGAAGGGTACTAACAGTTTGGATTTTGGAAAGCTGAGAAATGAATGACAGGGCTGAAGGAAATTGATGGACTATAGGGGAGGTTTTCTTTGGGCTAATATCCAAAGGGGAACTTATTGAACAAGGAGCTTTATGAATCTCTGAGATTATTTCTTCATTGATCGTGCTAGGCTCTATATTTTCAACATGTGCATGCTTAGTTACAAGCCTTTCTTATAGATATACATAATATTGTTTAGGCTTACCTGATCCTGATGCTCCTTTTCATGATATCTTTCTTTGCTTGACCATCTTCTCACGGTTAGGCACTAGGTCAGTTGGTGATTTCTGAGTATTTCTCTGAGTGTGCCTCACAAACTGAGCCAAAACTGCGATGTGGAGTTCCTAAGAGGTTCAGCCTCCAGTAGAGTCACGAGATACATGATTACAACCAAAAATGTTTCTAGACTTTGTCTATCATCAAGGCTGGATCTGTGTCATTCTCCCAAGGAAGATGAGCTTCAATATCCTCTCCCCAGTAGCGGCGCCAATTATGTTAGGATTCCAAGAAACTCTCCTAGGTTGTAGCTCAGAGATGCCTAGTAACATATAAATTAAACTATTGTTGCAAGGTTTAATGGAAGGAATGATGGTTTGGTTCAATCCAAATAACCACTTCTACTCTGTTTGACTCCAGACATGCATGAACACCCTCAGACTACAAGGCTTTAGACCACCAATGCTCACAGTTTAGATATTAGGTGAATATGGAGAATACTAACCACACCAGCAGATACACAAGACCATGTGATGGTCGGCTACAACTAGTACAGAAACCTACAAATCTAACCTATTAATGCAAAGACAGGATGACAACTCTCCTGCATTAGATAGGAAGAAACCTGAGAAACCTATTTAGTGATGCATTCAAGATTCTGACATAGAGATGAGATGACTATTATCTAGTGCTAAGCATCAAGAGATCAAGAACATAGCATATCAGGTACAAGCTTAGAACAGAGGAACATGGACAGTGAGCAGTTAACAACAAAAGAAGCTTGTATTTGCTAAAAATGAAGATGAGACGCAAGTGAAAAAATGTCTACAGTCTCTAGAAGTTGAACCTTACATCAAATGCCAACCTTGATTACATCTTGCTCCTAGATATTTATAAGTTTTCGATACAATGGCACTTGGTCGTTTAGGTATGGAGGGGTCATAATTGACCACCAACTGCATTTAACTGCCTGATGGAGTCTTTGGACGAGGTTGCTTGTTTCACTGGGTGAATTTGATCTATTGAGGTGCTATGCTGTCCTTTAGGCAATTGGAGTGCTCGTACCAGTGGAGTCCATGACTGATAAATTTAGTTACAGAGACGTGCTATGTCCTTTTCTCCTTTGGCCATGATTTATGTTAAATATTTTTTTTGGGGGTCCAACTGTTGTCAGCCAAGCAAAGCGTGTTATTTCCTTCCTCGGTCAATAGAATGGACGTGGGACGTAGAGTGCATGGGTAGGTGGAAAATTTGGGTGACCAAGAAGAATGACCATTGGATCGGGGAGATGGTTCGGTGAAAGCTATAGACCGAGGTGGGAACCAGGTGCATCAGTGTCATTGGATCTTTAGCGGATAGATCGAATGGTCATCGCGTGACAGAGTTGCATGGGCGTTTAACAGGCAAGGGCAGTTGGGTCAATCAGTAACAGTTTTCATCGCACCTCTTTTGGGCGCTAAGTGGTAAATTCATGGGGCTGAGCGATTACACTCAATGATCGACACGTAGAAGCGGATGAGAGAGAAAAACCACTCTCATCGCACACTATCACTTGATCAAGTTGTCTACACGATGTATGCGAAGACTGTCAGATCTGGCAGAGTTGATCTGATAGTGGAAATTGGTCGAGTAGGTCATCTTTATCGGGAGCGATGTGGGCCGTTAGATTGTTAGGGAATGATCAATGGAGGGAAAGCGATGAGGTGTTTATGAGCGTGTGAGGGTGTATGGGTAAGGTTTTATGGTTGGTTTGGATTTGCGCTTAGAGCTGAGGCCAAAGGAAACTTCGTCAGATTTTAGAAGGTTTATTTAGGGAATGGGAAAGGTTTAAAGGTGAGTGGGGTGAAGGAAGAAAGGGAAAAGTGACCAATGCGAGCCCCCTTTGGACATAACCAGACAGACCATGCTTCTTTTTGACCTTAGAAAGCTAGCGTTGCATAGCAAAGCTAATAGTCTTCAAGGAAAATCACATGCCACTAGTACTATGGACAATAACAACCACACATAATGAAAAGTCTTCCCTTGCTCCTATGCCTCACAATAGTTCTCAAGGAATTCTTCGCACAAGTAGTTTCCCTAGTTAAACTGGACCCCTTCTGTGCATTCTGCGGCAAGTGCAACCACTGGTATGGGTACCTCATCAACATGGCACTTTTGCATAATCTTCCCAGCCAATATCTGTGTTGTGACTTTGACCATAGGGTTGTTGATACTGGAAATCACGTACCCTCTCTTCTTCTTCTCCAACTTGAACTTCTTCTTCATGGCCTCCATGATGGCCAAATCATCACTCTTACCCACTGAGATGTTCTCTAGGTCCCCCCCTTTGCAAGGGAGCCATGTAATTATGTGAATCAAATGATTCGTGATGGGGATGGGCTCCTCTAGCCATAAGCACCCATCATGCACCAAGAAAAGCAACTTCCTGATGGCAAAAATGGTTATTGGGGCACAATGGTAATGCAGCACCCAGAGCAAGTTTAACAATCCTACCTCTTCTACACCTCTCAACCACTTATGCAGCTCTAATTGTATGACTCCAGTCAGTGCGTCTTTCTTTTGGCGCATTAGATGTGGGTTGCCAAATGTGGGAACTTGTAATGGTCCGCGAGATCCCAGTCTTCAAATTTTAGTACAATCACTCACCCCAAGTGTGCTCCTTCGAAAATTATGTTGTCAAGAAATAGCGGAGTCTGCAGAGAGCTCTTGCTCTCGTTTATATATTTAGGCACCTTAGCTTTACCCTTCTGTGGAGGAACATATGCAGGAAGCCTAGTAAGAGGGTTTTCACTATAGGTTTCAACCTCCATTTCTGCATCCTCCTCCTCCTCTACCAGGATTTCTTCAAATTTTTGCTCCTCATCATCCCCCAAATTAATAGCCTTCCCCTTTTATTCCATGGTAAGCTTAGTCCTTAACGGATTCCTAGGGGATACGTGCACTGGTACCATAGCCTCCTTGTCTTTCTTGGATCTTGGTGTATGCGATGATTTAGGGATTTTTACAACTATCCCAACACTTTCTGGTTCTTCTACTTCCGTAAGGGCCTGTGTGGCTTCCTCAGTGATCATTACTTCGATATCCATGGATTCCTTAGCTGCTTCCATAGTGTTATTCCACAATTCTCATAATGGCTCAGGTAATTGTTCAAACAATGACTTCACCTTCAGAAGATCGAACAAATCTGGGTTCATGAATGTTTGTGTGTGCAACAACTCATTCCTCAAATTTCCAATTGTTGTTTGTTGGACAACCATTTGTAATTTATAATGCCTTTTGAATTTGAATTTGACCATTCCCCCACATTCGGTCCATTAATGCTCGATTGGCAACATATTTTCGAGAATCTATCCCATAAAGTTTGCCTTAATTGCCTACCACCCACTCCATTTGGTCTCAAAGCAAGCATCACATCGTGAATAGTGACTGTAATAGTCACTTTCCAGCCGACCTACACGGCAGCGCAACTACCCTCGCATTGTCGTAGACCCTGTGACACTTCACTATTGCATGTAGTCCTGAGTCCTGACATCGTACACCTCCCAGGCAGAGTAGTTTATAGTCTCGTGCCTCCTTTTAGCTGCCTAGAGTGCTAAGTCTGTGCTATTGTTGGCTAGTTAGATGGTCGGGCCCCCTGTGTACACCTTCAAATGACTGTCATTAACTTTTCTTGGGAAGAGTTCTCCATTTAACTTTACCAACTGTACTGCGCCACCATCTACGATCTCCTTAATAGCATATGGTCCCAGCCAATACATTCTAAGCTTCCCTAGGAATTTATCGAACTTACTATCATACAAAAACACCAAATCATTCACCTTGAAGGTGTGCAACTTAATATGTCGATTGTGCTAAGCCTTTTCACACTGCTTTTGGACTTGCTTGTAAAATCCAGCCAAAAATATTTCTTATTCTAGCTCTTCCAACTGCACGAACCTCTCCTCCAAGGCTCCGTGATCCGCCATACCTGTGGGCACTAATATGCGTAGACTAGGCATGATGTATTCCATAGGCATTACATCTTCCACTCCATAGAAAAGCCTAAAAGGTGTTTATCTTGTCAGTTTCTTGCATGTTGTCCTATAAGCCCATAATACTACAAGTATACGCAAGTCCCAACCACTTCGCTGCGTATTGCATACCTTTCTCAGCGTGTGGTATACCTTGTTGAGTGCTTCTGCGTGGAAGACCATCTGCATGATTTTTGTTTCTACATAATGTATTCCCAACATTAAGAGCCATTTACACATCATTCTACCCAACACACAGTTATTGATCATACTTTTTAGCATGAATTTCATGTGCATCTGCGCAGGTTTTTCTCCACATGCTTGCACCCACCTAGCCAGATGTGTATGTGGATCATCCCATCCATTTTAATTTTCTATCAATCACACCCTAGGCTTCTCAAATCATGTGCACATCATTCTCCTACATTCATGCCACTCGTTAAAGCTCCCTTTATGTGTACCCCACCACCTCATGGCTGTAGCGTGGAGTACCCAATCCAATGCCTGGAAGCGTCACTTTTCTGACACCTCCCTTTCAAATTTATTCAAGAAGGTATCTATCTCACTTATACCATCATAAGTAGGTGGGTCTATTACTTCTGTTGATACGCAGTGTAGTGTCCTTGTCATCATATTACAATTTAGTGTAGTTAACTCATGTAACTGATTCTACCATCACTCCATCTGCTCATCTGAATCTGAAGTACAGGAGATTTTTCATTCCCATGCAATCCACCCATCCATGATGGAATTCATGTAGTCCTATTTTTGCAATGTTATCTTATAGATGCAGTCCAAATCATCATCACTTTCGTAGTCATGCACTAGCTCTGTATAGCACGATCCTTCAGCAGGGTCTAGGGATATAATTACACAGAGTGACTTCTTCTAAAAAATCATCTTGTGCTTCTTCATATTAATCACCCAGTTCATGTTAGTGGCCCAATCAATTTCTAGGAGCACGGAGTAGTTATTGTTGTCATCAAAAATCTCTATCATTTCAAATTCTACTAGCGTGCTCACTCCCTCAATATCCGTGGTTATTCCTTGCAATCGCCCCATGGGTATTCTTTTTTGTTGGTTCACCATTCGTAGCTATATTGGAGACCACTGCAGTGCAAGTCACCCATTCGCTGCCATGTTTATTTCGGCAGAAAATTCGCATTTGATCCTAAATCTAGGATGACTTGATACATCTCATATTCTGCAATCTGTGCAGTGAGTCTCATTTCTCTTCCTGTTCTTGTTTTATGTTTTTCGATCTTTCTGACTACATGCGGTTCTCCTGGCGCAGTCCTAGTGCATCTGTTAATGAGTTCCTGTAAACCTTTTACCAATTTACTCTCACATAGTAGCTTCATACATGTCTCCAAGAACATTGTGAGCATAAATGGGTCCATCTCTGGCTCCGGTTTGTCTTTGCTTCCTAAAGTGGAGGCCTCAGCGAAGCTGTTCTTGGCTTCCATGAAGGTTTCCCAAGTGCACTCCAAATAAAACTTTGCTTCTTTCACTAGAGCTTTGTGAACCCAAGTACTATCTTTTGGCCATTTTCATTTGTCATCTCCTATTGCAATTCCACTTCATAGCACAATGTTTGCATTCAGATCTTCCTCGCGCAGCTCAGACCTCTTCATTTGTAGGTTTTGAGTCAGGGGAGGTGGTAGCACTCCTTTGTCATGTATCCTAGCTATGAGTGTAGGAAAATCTTCTATCTCATGATCAAACAAGTTGCAGTACAAACATGATGTCTGAATTGGATTTGTGCAATCACGAGCATAATGTCATAGCCCTCTGTAATTGTAGCATATCAATTGCCCGCGAGCTATTCCAAGTCCTCCTCCGCCTCGCCTTGTTCGCGCTCCTAAAATCTTGTTCATGCCATTACTACATTTTGGTCAAGGGGCCTCATTTCAGCCTGAACTCTGTAGGTGGGAGTTCTATCCATCATTAACTCATAGCTCCTACAAGTGCTCTCATCATTTCCTAATGACCTACAAAAATCGCAAAACAACTGTTGTGAATTTTTTGTATACTTCTATAACAAGTGATAATTGTCTGTGGCATTTTTTCCTGCTATTTGACAAATCACACACCACAAATCAGGTTTCATGCTAGGTCCTGCTTGTGATTTTGGTCTTAACGGCATCGATCCTCTTCTTGCAAGGTAATTTACGAAAATCGAGTAGTGGTCGTTGTCATGACCCTGACCCTTTAATTTTATGCACCATACCTCTTCGTACACTTCTGGTCGAGTTGTCTTTTCCTGTTTCATACTCTGCATCTCAAGTCATAAATTCTTCAGATGTGCATGGATCTGCTAAAATCCTAAGTTAGGATCCTGTATCAGGGTCTCATGTAGCCTCATAGAAATCTCTAAGGCCTCTGCCTCAGTCGTTATCTTCTGCTGCAATAGCGCACTTCTTAAATGTGGCATTAGTGAAGCTATAAACCACTCGTGATGTTGTCCACCTGTCAAATTCATATTAGCTTTGAAAAGTGTACATTTTAGCCTCTGATCCAGTTCCCAAGGAGTCTTGCCTAGTAGCATTAAGATCTCTTTGAATCCAATGATCAATTTTTCTTTAGAATTCAACCTGCTAAATTCTCTATTTAATGCTGCTTGGATATCCACGATTCCCGCATTTGGATTATCATTAGAGTGCTTAATATACTAGGTTAGCGCGTGGTCCTGCACGGTGCTCACCAGTGCCGATTTCTTGATATTGTCATTTGTAACTCCTTGCACTTCCCATACGGCTTCTACAATGAACCAGAATTGGTCTGGATCCTCAATCCCAATCCCTTGAACACAAGAAACTTCATTGTGGTTGCCACATTGAATCGTGGTGGTGGTGGTGGTGGAGGAGGTGGTACGGGTGTAGATGGAGGTGATGGTGGTGAAGCTAGTGGCGGTGTGGGTGGAGGTGGTATTCGAGGGATTTTTTTCCTTATCTGAGGGATCGCACTTCGCAGTGAAACCTTTGTGAGCTCTTCCTCATCCCCTCATGGAGATGAAATCAAGGGGCTAGTTTCTGGTCCCTTATTCCCTTCGTTCTTGTGATATTTTCCACTTCACGTAGCCCCAAACATCAAGGTAACTACATAACCCTCTTTTCACACAATAGCATTTTAGTTAAATTATTCAAAGACTTTACGTACTAACCTCGCGGTCCTTTGAGAAAGCATCGCTTTGCCTCATTGTAGCTAACTGAGGTGTCAACTGCGAACTCAATAATGAATCCTCCTATAATACGATCGAGCCAATGATCAATGACATTTGCGATCTTATCCTCTGATGCTTCCAACCTTCGCACTAACTCTAAGGTCCACACAATAGGATTGTCAAGTTTCGACCTCCCTTGGCTATTTGCTAGCTTCGCGATCCACTCGTATAGCTTAGTAGGGAAGGACATGAAGAATATTTCGTGGATCTCTGTGTATAGGTAGCAGTCTAACCACTCTTCTTTTGATAGTCACAGGCTCTTATTCTCCTGCATTGTGAACTCATGAATTCTTCTATCCAGCTAGCCTTCAAGTTCCTTCTTCGTTGGATTCTAATGATATGACATCAAACATCTCTATGCAGATTTTGGTCCTAGCAACGGAACAATTTATTGGCTTGAGGGGGCCTGACCTAGGTTTGAAGTTATTTAGCCAAACAAATCCCTATACTACTGGCCCTTTTGGCATCATCCCACGGAGCGTGGACTAAAGTCTCACCTGAAGCAATATGGGGGGATGCTAGAACCAAGTTTTCGCACCCTTGAGATGTCTGAGGTGTTGATTTAGTCCAACTGTGCTTATCTTCGTGCAGGTTACTTCACACACTATTCTAACCTTAAATACCCTCGTGATCTGTTATAATTTCCTTCGCACAACCCTAACCAGGGGCTGAGATGCTTCCACGCTACTATGGCAGCGAACCGCACTATTTCCCCAAGTTACACTGGGAATCTTACTTATCTTCTTACATATGTTAGTCAACTTTTCATAAACAGATATTATATCTTGTATTCACTTAATAAACACATTCATACATATTCGCGCATCATATAAGCATTAAAAGTGAAACGTATATTCAATGTAATAGATGCATAAAACAACAAATAAATACAGATAATGGATATGAAACTTCTCTTTATTAATGCTCCAATGCTTACAAACTCGACTTGCCCTGCCCACTCAACTGCACGGGTCCACGCACTCAGCTGCGGACTACTAGGCCTCTGCGCACCCAGCTACAGAGCCTTCTCCTACTCTATGACCCACAACTAGACTTTACACTTCAGATATGACTCAACTCTCCATCCTTATATCCCTCTCTATCGATTGATTTCTCAACTACTTAGAGCCTCGCTCTATTTATACAATCCCATGGTCCGCAGACCATGGGTAGATCTCTATAGCCAACACTACAATAACAAAATTGAGGATGAACAACCCTATGAATATTTTACAAGCTACACGCTCTGTGCCCACAAAATGCAGAGTCTTTACATTGAAGTTACAATTTTTGACCAAAATCTGGGTTCTAAGCCCCAAAACTTCCCTTCGGGGATCCCACACCCAACAAACCTTTTGTCAATTGAGTGTTGGAGTTGTCTTATGATTCTCTCTCTCTCTCTCTCACTTTTGGACATAGAGTTTCTTATTTCACTTTGTCATTGGAGCAAGAAAGGAAAAGAAGGCAAGAAGAAGTAAAGATAAAGTGGGGAAGGCATGATCAAGCAGCTACAGTAGGCTTCATTGTAGGTATTGACTTGCATGTTTATTTTCCCTGCTAGATTTGGCCATGGGGGTTTCTCTCAATTAACCTCTGATATATCATGTGCATTTGTAACATACTAAACAATACCCTTAATTTGACTACATATTGGAAAATGGCTCAAAAAATTCCATTATGTAACCCCCTACCAATACGAACCCAATAAACCATCCTAATTTAAGAAACCCCTACTTTAATTAGATATTTCAGGTATTGGTTTTTTCATTGATAGTTTTTATACCCCTTTATATTTTTTCTTTAACTTTGAGCTCCATTTTTTATACTAGCCAATATAAAAACCCTTTACCCCCTATATATCGCCCAATATATTATGTCATTTTTTCCTCAATATATATTCCCCAATATGAACCCACGTGGTATGGTATTTCTCCCCCAGTGAAACCCCTATGGATTTGGCATGCATGGGATTTCATGTGTTTCTTTTCTACCAAGGCATGAGTTTTTCCAGGTCTAACAATATCTTTAGCCTAGCCTTTCCATTTCATGATATATTTGATGAGATGGCTTCTCTCATTAAATTTATGTGGGATGGTTGGATTGGATTCGAAGCTGAGTGGGGTGGATCTCCGAATTCACAAACACATGGTATGAGTGGTCCCTGAACCGGATTAAGGATCAAGAAGCCATTGCCCTAGTAACCCCTGAACCAAACAATGGGTTGTGGTAAAGCCAGATTGTCTACCTCAGTGGACCTAGGAATCCTTGTTGGTGAATGCTGGGATATATGTTAAAGCCAAGCAGTTGATTTTCTCTCCATTGGGCCTAGTGTTCCCGGCATGGGATGACCGGTAAATCCTGGAGAGTATGTCTTGGTGTAGGGCCTAATGATCCCTGGATAAGATTGTGGATGCATAGTTGTTATAGACATATTTGGGCACTGCAACCCCAATATTATATGTTGATAAACCAAAGGCTCTTTAACCCCTAAAAGTTTTGTTTTATACCCTAAAGGATCATAGTCAACGGATTACATCATTCCCCATAAGTTCAACCTGAAAAACCACTCAAAACTGGCCAAAAAAAGACCATAGTGAATGCTCCACTGTCAGGGTGCGATGCATACTAACTGCTACACTAGCTAGGTGTGATGCATACTGAGGAAGCCTTCTATGGGGTGCGATGAGTATGAATGGACAAATGTCTGAGACAGTTTGCTAAGTGGATGCTCATGGAATCTTCTAGATACTTCCTATATAACACTTGCCTCTCTGAATTCACCCAGGAATGAGTAAGAGATCCAAGAAATCTCCAAGTGGAACCAAGAACTACAAGTGGAATGACACTAATCAAAAACCCAGAGATGAATGACACCTTTGCAAACATCTATAAATGGATCCCTCATCTAAGAGATCTAGAGGCTGGAATTTTGTAATTTGTAAAGAAGTGTTGATAGTTTGTCTTTGAGAAGAAGCATTGTATTGTTGAGTGATCTTGCTTTTCATGAGGTGAAGAGGGCTTTGATGCTAGGAGGATGATGCTGGATCAGACAGCTGGGTTGTAATTCTCCATTCTATTTTCATAAAGTTCTTTGATTTTTCCTCCATACAATCGTTTATTTGTGAATGCAATTGTATGTTCAATGTATTTCTGATTCTGCATTGTTTATGATATTATAGATCAAGATGCTTTGATGGTGTTTTGTTACTTTTTCTCTACAGGTATTCTCTAAGTGGGACAAGTAGGAGGGGATTTTCAAGCTCTATCAAGGGGGAGAGAAATCAAGCAAGGAGTCAAGCGGAAGATCTAGGTTGGTCACTTTGCTTCTCTCTTATCTATCATACACAAAGGAAATGGAAAATTACTTTGATTGTTTGTTTCTAAGATAGCTACCAATCTTAGTGCGACTAGCAGATTGAAAAGACACTAGTTTTCCCGGAAACAAAATGGCGAATCCACTAGGGATCGAATAGTTTATTTGTTTGTTATTTTTGTTTGCTTTATAAACTACAAACAGAGCTTGAAGTTAGCCAGATAGCCTTCGAACTACTCTTGCTATGCAATTGCAAAGTAGATGACTGTTGTTTCAGTCAATCTCCGGGTTGGTTTATGAACTGAACATTTAACTTACAAGCATTCTAAATGCCCTTGTGGTAGCTCAATAACCTCCCAAGATCATACCCCTGTACTTTATTTTTTACTGTCCATCATAGCTTAGCTTAAATCACTGAACTCAACTGCAAATTTGAGCAAAACCCCAACTCAGTTTCGCTCCCTAGCCCATTGCACTATTTATCACTGGAAGCCAGTATGCATCGCACCTCCCGTGTGTAGCAGGTGAGATGCATCCCTGCTTCTGTGAAGCACAGGTGTGATGACTGAGTAATCTTATTCCCCCCCACCTTCAAGTTTGGTTTTTTGTCCTTGTTTTCAGCTCTGTTTGATTGTGTTGCTGCTTATGAGCAGTATCTCATTGATGAAGCCTCTTTACTTTGCATATTTCAGCCTCCATTGATTAGGATTAGTAAATGTTTTTATGTATTTGTCCATCATTTATGATCCTTAGTCAAAACGTTGCTTAAATCAAACTGTCGTTTGATGCAAAAAGTATCATAGCTGTCGTTTTGTGTCAAAAAGAGAAATGTTGTAAAGTATTCCCTCTCTAGATAATCTATTGAACCTTTTGAAGTTTATTTGATTTGAATTGTTAATATTTGAAGTGTTGAAAAGCATCTTTCTATTCGAAATCGAAAAGTATCAGTCTTCCTTTCATTTTGAAAAGAAATTGTCGAAATGTCGCTTTGAAGAAAATATTTCAGATCTATACTGAGTTTTCCTTTTTTGACATTCCTCACATTAAAGGGAATGAAAAACAAATATATGCATTTGCATTTGCATTTATAATGTGTGTGAAAATTGATTTAGGAAAAGTGCATTTAGTCTGTGCTCTTTGCTCTTTGTTTGAAAGAATCATAACATTCTTTCCTTAGTAGCTAGGATTTTCATTTGCTAAAAAATAAACAACGATTGTTTATCATTTTAGATTGCATATTTAGGAATTTTATGTCTACATCACATGGTGAACCTTGAAAGACAAACTTGTAAACAATATAAACTCTAAAATAAATTTCAATGAACTTAACAATGCTTTGGAACCTAACGCAACACATCTAGAAGTCTACGCTAGAGACATGTTCCGACGTCATAAAATCTAGTAACTATTGTTTTCATAGAAGCTTAGGTGATTCCTCCTCTTTGATATGACAAGTGCTAGCACAGACTTGTGGTCCCTGTACCATCGAGTATATATTGGGAGACCACAATAGGCTTACATCCTTTATCGATAGGAAGTTGTGTCTGCCACCCTATCGATCGCAATGCACTGAACATAACATTCGGGAAGAATGACTACTGTACATAAGTACTTGGTAATTTCTTTTTAATTTACCACCTGGGTGTATATTGCAGTTTTGCGATTGTTTTGGTAATACTTTTGTCTAAATTTCCAGAGTAGTCACTTTCATTCCTTTTCGACTCAAAATAAAAGGTCCATCTGAGTACTTGTCACGTCAAGCTCATTAAAAATCGAAGGGGACTAGAGTCATCTTTAGATTTTTCTCGACTCTTAAAACTTGAAAAAGCAAAGTTGTGTCAAAGCTTTATTGAAATTTATTAAATTCGGAATAACATCCTTGTTCCTTCGTTGATCTTAGGTTGAGATAATGGATTCCACCAATCAAGGAATCCATTTTGAGGGGAATCCTAGTCCTTTCTCCTCTAGGGGAGATATTGGTGCTCTGTATATGGCCACATTGTCCCTTCCAGGAATCACAATTGTCCTGCAAATATAACTATTCTCAACCTCTTTCGTTCAAAATACCGTAATTCCTCAGCAATCGAATCAGCAACCAGTTGATACTAGAGTTGACTGTTCTCCTTCTTCTTCATTTGTTTCTCCCTCCCCTTCTTCCTCTTTTCTTGGTGAAAATAGTGATGTTACTAACCAAGTGTCTGAGAAGAAGAAGAAAGGGAAGGAGAAGAAGAAGAAGTTAGTTAAGCAAGGGGGCAACCATGCAACATCTGGTGAAAATACGCACACTAAGCCTTTCAAAGTGTTATGAAACCAGCTCAAGAAAATATAGAAAAGAGAGATCAACGCCTTAGAATTCAGCCTCTTCGAGGGGGCAACCTCCTTTACATTACATTAATGAAAAATTCTTCGATGATACAAATAAAAAGACCTCCTTTCTATATATAGGAGTCTAAGGGGTCATAACATAATCAGAGCGACATAACAATAATAATGTAAGGGCACAATAATAACAATAGTGGGCTTCTATGGGGCACAATAGTAACAATATGGGCACTACATGGGTACATCAATATAATAAGCGGGTTGTACTAATAACAATAAGGGGTTACACTAGTAGTATAGGGGCCTAACATGCCCCTCTCCTTCAAAAAGCGTTGTCCTCAACGCTTGAGTAGTTCTTGATGCTTCTGTATAAAATCCTTGTCCTCCCATGTGGAATATTCAGTAGTAAGTTCTTCCACTTATGAGATACTCTGCAATTGATCGATTTCGTAGCTGTCGGGTTCTTGTTTCTGTGACTGCTCCAAGTTCCAATATGATTTTTCCTTCCTCTTCAATTTCTGGAAATATTGTTTGAATTGGGATCTTTTGCAACTTTTGAATAAGTGGCCATACTTCTTCATCCTTCTTCCATTCATCCCTTGCTTCGTTTATCCAATTTAGTTGGATAATAGAAATAGCACAAAACAATGCTTCCACATCCTCATCCTTGAAGAGTCTTCCCATTCGGTAAGGTCGCCGTTTTTTAAGTGCATGTAGTATTGCCAACATTTCCTTCTCATAAATAGCTTTCTTGAGTTGTAACGGTAAAAATACCCAATCACCTACATCAAAACATTTTTCACTACGATGTTGATCTACCTGTTGTTTCATTTGATTTTGCACCAAAGTGGCATTATCCTTTAAAAGTTGGAGAACTTGTCATTGATGCTCGATGTGATCTTTCACTGCTTGAACCCTTTTCTTCTTGATATGTCCTTCTATCTCTAGATTTTGAGGAGTGGTAATTTCTTCCAATCCTTTACAAGATATGGTTGGATTCATTTCTTGACGCTCGATGTGATCTTTCACTTCTTGAACATTTTTCTTCTTGATATGTCCTTCTATATTGATAGTTTGAGAGTGGTAATTTCGACCAATGAATTACAAGATATGGTTGGATTCATTTCTTCTTTATTGATGTGATCTTTCACTTCTTGCACCTTTTTCTTCTTGATATGTCCTTCTATCTCAATAGTTTGAGGAGTGGTAATTCCTGCCACTGCTTTGCAAGATATGGGCTGATTCATTTCTTCTATCTTTGGCGTTGGATCCTGGTGTATATCCTTTTCTTTCGATGTTTCTTGATCCTTTTCTTCCTCCTCTTCATACTCTATGTAAAATAATTTCTTCCCAACACACTTATAACATTTAGTGCATTTGCTATCACAATTGTAACAAAGCCCTTTTTCTCTTTTTTCTTCCAATTGTTGTGGTGTAACCCTTGTAGGTTGTGGAAGGCTAGGAGAAACAACACTTCCATCTTCATAGCTGTGAGGGTAGAATTCATTGTTGCCATAATTTTACTTTCTAGTATGTCAAAAAGCCCTTTTACTCTTTCCAATTGTTGTGGTGTTGCTCTAAAGAAGGTGTTGCTCTTTGTATCCTCATAATGTGCTATCATTTCCTCCGTGAAAATTGACCACGTAACAAGTTTTTTTACGAGAACAAAGCCCTTTATACCATAAAAATTGATCTGGTTCTAAATATGAAGATGCAATAAATACCTTTTGTAACAGTGGTACACCATGTAGATCAAAATATTGCTCCATCTGCCGTATCCAATTTACCGGATCCTTGCCATCAAACTTCCTCATCTTGCTTTTTCTTGATTTTAGGAGCTCACTCTTGAAATGCCTGTAACTGTGTACTTTTAGATCTTTAAGCTCTGAAACTATGACCTCTAGTAGTCCTCTGTGTCCTCTTTCCAATGCCACCAGTCTAACCCCAATTGGATTCTCCA
>APFE030792539.1:0-13406 GCA_000404065.3 Pinus taeda
TTCTTGTAGTTTTGGACCTCTTCTATAAAACTATATCCTCTGTCAACTCTACATGACTATCTATTGCCAAATCCTCTAAGGAAGCTAGGATTTTTTAATCTTCCTAATCTAGAATAGAAGACTCATAGAGTTTCAAATTTTCCACATTCACTAATGAGTAAATGGGCATGTAGATGGATATAATAATTCTATAGGTGTTATCTCCCACATTTTATAGTATCTAAAAGGGGACATATCACAAGGCATAGATTTTCTTACCAGGACCCTGTAGCCACTCCTTTTTCAATTGTAACCATACTTTATTCCCCACTTTGAATGAATTATTTTTATTGTGTTGATCATGCATGACCTTGTACTTTTCTTGTGACTTTTGTAGCATCTCTTATTTCTGTATATGTATCTACCCAATCTTCTCAACAATTTTTTTCCCTTAAAGTATCCACTGTAACATCCCCTCACTCCTTGTTGTCCATATGCAATATCCAAGGTGAAGGTGGGAAATATCTAAAACAGGTTTTAAATGGGGACTTAATAGTAGAAGTGTGGACTAATTTATTATAAGAGCATTGTATATATACTATATTTTCATTCCAAGTCTTCATATGCTTTTGATTCTAACGCCTCAAAAGTTGCACCAAAGTCATGTTGACTACTTTTGTTTTCCCATCAATTTGTGGATGAAAATGTATACCTCTTCAAATTTGTTTCCATATTCTCCCAAAATCTAGTCCAAATTGCATTGAGAAACCTTGTGTTCGTGTCTAAAAAAACTCTCCTTAGGATTCCAAAGTGCACCCAGACCTATCTAAATATCAAATTTGTTGTTTCTTTCCCATTGATGATATTTTTACAAGGCATGAGAACTCATATCTTACTCAACTTGTCAATTACTAGGAATAGGAAGTCATGTCCCTTCTTGGTTGTTGGTATCACTCCCACAAATTCCATGGAAATAATTTCCTAAGGATGAGTGGGTATAGGTAAAGGATGCTATAGGCCATGTTTCTTGTTATTAGGCTTGTCGGTACAACAAATAGTACATCCTCTTGTGAACCTAGATAAACATTCTTTCATCTTCGACCAATACACATACCTCCACAAGTTAGCCATTGTTTTCCCTACACCAAAATGCCCTGTAACCTTGGAGGTGTGAACCTCTTTGATTATTTTAGTCACTCAACTTTAGAAACAGATAACTTGTCCAACTTGTAGACTAACTAATTCTAAATATGGTAGTCAATTGTGCTATTACCAACATGCACATGACCCTGGCTCTGCAACTGCAGAAACACCTCCTTGAAGTGCTCATCCTTTTTGTATGCTTCTTTTTCTGCATCATGAGTGAAAGGCACCATGTGTATTAGACTTTCCAAAGCTATGATATTCAATGTTGTGGCATTGAAAGCAAGTCGTCCAATTTATTTGTGCTACCCTTTTTGTACATGATCAATAAAAGAAACTGCTATAAAAATTCCATCCACTTGTAATTCTTGGATTTTTGTAACTTAATTTGGGTCTACATGTACTATAATGGTTTGTGACCAATGTGGATTACTATCTCCTTCCCCATCATATAATGCTTCCACTTTTTTCACAACTTGTACTAGAGCATAAAGCTCCTTGTCATAGGTAGGGTAGTTGAAAACTGTGACACAGACAAGTTCCCTCTGCGGATAGAGGCAACCCCTCTAGCCCTAGAGTGGGTATAGTCACAACAAAGACAATACCAAAGCAAATTTCCTTAGAAAGTTGATGCCATGAAGGCTTACCTTCAAACCGTTGTTCGATGAAGTTCCTGTTGTGTTGCTCCAACTTTCATTCTTCTAATCACTTGTACCTAAAAACAACATACAGAACACAACCACGAACATAATAGAGTATGACAAAAACTATCTACTTAAAGAGTCAAGGAGCTTCAAGCTATCATTATCTATTTCGACATACGATATAAGAAATAAGTTTTTGATTTGTATTAATGTAAATCAAAGTCGAACTTACAACCAAGCCTTAACGTCATAACTCTCCTGGAAGGGTCCTGTCAGCTTGTCTCCGCAAGCATTCACTCGTATACTGTCTCCCAAAGATGAATAACTCTCTCCCCTACCCAAAAGGCTAATGCTAGAATACTCTTACAGCCAAGTTAACTCCACTCAAAACCATCCCAAACTAAGTTACATGAGAGGCTACTTCCACACTCTAGCAAAAACTCTCTACTCTTACTATTGAATTCTTGAACTTTGAAGCTAGCTGATCTCAGTCATGGAGGAAGTATTTATAGGAGGAGGAGCTTCCATAAAATATGGGAGAAAGAGTTTATCTCTTTGAGAGGTTACACAAAAAGTGGAACAACCATCCCAAAGGAGAGAGGCGAGCTCATCTGATCCAGCAACCAACCCTAGGACCTCCCATGAAGTTGTTACACTTTGAAGCTTCAACGAGTTATTTAAAAAACTTGCCAAAAGTAGCTCGTCGCAAGTGAAACACAGAGACAGAACGAAGACTTCGCTAGGGCTAGTGCAAGCTTGGCCATCTTCACGGGTGGAACAACTGTTGTCCTGCGATGACCCAAAAACGTAAGTAAACAAGGGTCTGCTCTAGGAAAAGTAAACTGAGATATTTTTCTTGAGATGACAAGGAAGACATTGACACCTAATTTGCAACATGACACAAGGCAGATGTCAATAACATGGACTGGCAGCGTCTGGAATTAAGGAATGAGGGGTTGGTGACAAATTACTATGTAACAAAAACCACCCTATTAAATGCTTCAGAATGGTAGCATACATGCCTTCCACCCTACAACAACACTACCCCCACAACATACCCACTTGCATCTATCTCCACTTTAAATGGATTCTTCTAATTTACTAATGCAAGAACCTATGCTTAACTAAATTTTCTTCTTTAACTCCTCAAAGGCCTTTTAATGAATCTTTCCTCACTCGAAACTCTTGCCACTTGTTGTTATGGGATGGAGTGGTGCTGCTAAATGAGGCCATGAATTTCCTTAGGTACTGTGCTACCTCAAAAAAACTACTAACCTAAAACACATTGGTAGGAAACGACAACTTCATAATGACCTTCATCTTAGAAGGATCTATCTTCACCTCTCCTCCATCAATCACATGTCCTAAATATACGAACAAACATTGTGCAAACTCACATTTATTGATATTTTCTAGTTGTTAATGCTTCTTTAGCATCTCCAAGACCTGCATCAAATGTGAGATATGGTCCTCCTAGGTAGCATTGTATAAAACCAAGGGAATTACTAACCACTCATACAATTATTGTCTAGTTTTGAAGGAATTTTCCCAAGTTGTAACGACTCTGCTGAAAATTTCATGTAATAAAAGTTAATAAAGGCAAAATAAGACCACGGTTAAGGGACACTTATTCCAAGCTGAATGTTGGGAAAATATATCCTAGTGGGCATCACTGGATGTGTGTTTTGGCTAAGGAAAATTGGCAAAGGCCAAGGCAAAGGAATAAAAAGGCAAAAATGCATTTTTTGCACATTTATTTACGAAAATAAAGGAAATTAGGAGAAAAGTAAGGTGAAAGGTCATAGGTTGCATGTGAGGAGGAAATTGAAGGAAGATAATGGAAAATGAAGAAAATAGAGTTCTCATTCATAAAAAGGATTCTCAGGATCATTGGGAAAGCTTTTGCGAGTCCAAGCTTTTGTCAGTTCAAGTGTGGATCTCTCTCATTATTCTCTCTCTCTCTCTATATATATATTGGTCACTTAAGTTTTCTTGTAGCACTCTATTTTGGAGCCAAGGAAAGGGAAAGAAAGGAAAGGAAAGGAAAAGCATAAGGATCAAGGAAAGGAAAGCAAGAATCAAGCAGCTTCAATAAGAAGACTTGTAGGTAACCTTTTGCATGTGTTATTTCCTAGCTGGTTTGGACATGCATGGCTTTGCATGTTGGTGTATGGTTCTCTTGTTGTTGGTGGCATGGTTTTTCCGGGTTATGACAATGGATTTCAGCCTAGCCTAGCCTCTTTCCAGATGCCATGGTATGTTGGAATGTTATTTCAATTTTTGAGCTTTGGAATTGCAGGATCAATTTCAAAATCCGGGGCAGAGGTGGTCTCGAGGTTCATTCCCAAATGCCTATGAATCCCTTGACCAGTTTTGGCCGGATACATTGTAAATCCTAAGAGAGTAGTCTTGGTTTAGGGCCTAGTGATCCAGTTTTGGATTGTGGTAAAGCTTGAGAGACAAGGAGATGGAAAATTCCTCAAGGATAACGATGGATTCCAGATGGAATTCCAAGTTCGGTTCAGTTTAGTTCGGTTGTGATCAGAGCACCAGTTTTAGTGTGAGCACAATTTGATGAGGGTGGAGGTGGTTTAACCTTTGGATTCCCTTGGTTGTTCTCGGATTGGCTGTTATATGAGATCCAACATTCATGCTTGGAATATGACACAAGGGTGACTGGCTGAAAGAGAGATTTGGTTCAGCCATGTCTATGGTCAGGTGGTACGTGGAAGTCCTAAACCTGGTCAAATTTGCCTATGATTAATAGAAGCTAAGTTCTCTTATTTTTGCACTGATTTACATGTGGATTTAATGGCTATCATATCTCTGATATTTAATGGTTTTATACTGGTTATAAGCATGGTTGAATGACTGGTTTATGTCATGGTTATTTTATATATTTACCTGTAACTATTAAATGGATAGATGCAAGACATAATTGATGATGTAGTAGTTCAATGGAGAAGGAGGTGATCCTTCTGGTTATGTTTCATAAGTTGTTTTAGTGGTTTATGCTCTATCTTGTATCCTAGACCTGTAGGTTGCCTTGATGCCAAGTGTCTGACAGAATGTCAATCCTAGTTGGGGATGCTCAGGCTTAGTCCTGAGGGTGATTCTTGATTTATCAACATTGTTATCATGTTTTTAATGAATTCTGGAAGTTACAACAAGTTCTGGGTAGAGGCCAGGATTCTGGGCTAGAAAAGTGGCTTAAATCCCAGGATCGTTGGCACATAACTAGCAATTTTGGTCCATAGTCGCTGTAGGCAGACCTGTGAGAGTGACTTCGGGTTTTTGGTCGCTCCCTTTCCCATAACATGAGAGAATATATGGCCTAAGAGATGTGGAATAGTAGTGGGACCCAAGGACATGCTATCTGAGTGGCTGACTTTTCTCCTGAGGGTTCTGTTGATGATGTTGGATGACTATATGTGATGTTTGGTCGATTCCACTTCTTGAAGGTGACATAGGAGGTCAAATCTGATTGTAGTAGAATTTCTCCTCATGTTTACCGTGGTTGGCATGATTACTTTGGGTAGACTTGGGAGGGGGTGTTACATATTGGTATTAGAGCATGGTTGCACTCTCTTTGGGTCATATCTGTTGCTACAAATATGGGTGAATGTGTTGGTCATGCATGCATGTCAGTTGCATGTGTGGCTCTTACACTTGCATTCCATGTGCTTGTTGCATTGCATCATATTGATCATGGTAGTAGTAAGGTTATCATGAGGAACTTGATGTCGGTTTTATGGAATCCATCATCATGAGTATATAATTGGTTATACAATTATATGCAGCTTGATTACATCCTTGTACTTGGGTTGCATTCTTTGTTATTTTATTACATGTATCAGTCTTGTAGGTTGAATACAAGAATTGATTGCTTATGCTCGACTACATGTGGTTATGTGTATGTGTAGTTGATTAGGCATTGCTTATGCAGGTGGATAGTTGCATGAGGCAATGTGCATACTGGAGTAATGGTTGTTGTCATGCATGAGGTCATAGCATGCATTGTTGATATGGCCTTGCATTGATGATTGAACCCTAGTTAGTATGATGGTTATGTGTTGATGCACTTATTGATATATGTCTATATGTTTTCATGGTTATGTGCTACATGCATCATGCTGATTTGATGATCTTGCAGACAAGGTATCCTCCCCGAGTTATGAAAAGGTACGTTGATTTATAGTGATTTGGTTTAGCTACATAGTATTCCTTGTAGGAAAGAGATCAGATGGTCAACAAGGTGGTAGACTACATAGAATATCCCTATGAATTAGATGGGAAGCATGGTGTGGGGAACTCTTCTGACTTGGCAGACACATTGAGAATCCTGAAGGAAGAAATAAGTAGTTGCAAAGCAGACAAAATCATGCAGGGATAAGAGAAACAAGCAGAGGTCAATGCGATATTACTTTAGAGTTTGTCAGATTTGCAGTGACAAGGACCCTTTCGGATCAGCCATGGACATGAGGATATAACTAATAGGTCATATGGCAACAAGTATCATAGTAGACATAGGTCATATATATCTAACACTATCAGAGATGGCAGGATGTTGGACACTCCAGATAGGAGGGGTGACAAACACATGTATTACTATAGTTCTGATAGACATCATGATTGTGACCATTATCATCCGTACAAGAGGAATGATAGGGGATACTTGATGGATGAGTTCAAGAAGGCAAAGCCATCTTCCTTTGATGGAGAGATGAAGCAATTTCAAGATGTGGAGGCTTGGTTGCTTGGCATGATGAAATTCTTTAGATTGCATTATTACTCAGAAAACATGAAAGCAAGGATAGCCCTTTTCAGTCTCAAAGGTAAAGCAGATATTTGGTGGGAAGACGTGAAGAATTTCAAGGACATACATGAGGATGATTTGACTTGGAATGCATTTGAAAGGCTATTCAAGAAGAATTACTTGTCTGAGAGTTATTATGATGATAGAGCTAAGGAGTTTTATGAGTTGCAGATGGGTTCTATGATAGATGAGGAGTATACTAGTAGATTTTTGGATTTGTTGAGATATGTGCCTTATCTCAGAGACGAGAAGGCCAAAGTTTAGAGATTCATCAATGGATTGCTAGTTTCATACAAAGAACGGATTGAGTTTGATGAGCCTAGATAATTGGAGGAGGCTATCCGAAAGTTGAACCATTGTTATGAGTAGTCGAAGCACAAATTTGAGTCGAAGCATGACTTGAAAAGAAATGAGAAAGCTAAAGGAAAATGTCCACCAAAGAGAGGAAGACCTCAAGATGCATGTGAGAAATAAAATGCAGTTCCTTACAAGAGATTCCATAAAACCGAGAAGGGAAATGGAGAGCAGCAGGCTAGAGGTAGTGGTAGGGAACCATTGCAGTGTTGGATATGTGGTAAGGGTCATATTTTGGTGGCCCACGCCCCTTTTCCCGCTGGAATTTGTTGTGTATATGAGAGGTGGAGAGGGCGGCGAGGTTGATAGCCTATGCCCCCACCATTAAGGTAAAGTTTTTTGAGCGGGCTCTGGGGGTGGTGGGGTCATGGCCGCTCACCCCTAATTAAATTTTTTGGTTACGGTGGTTGAGGGAGGGTCGGCGAGGGTCACGGCCCATCAACCCATAATTAAGTTTTTGTTTTTATACTTTGGATATTGGGGGGTGGTGGGGTTGGTGGCCCGCCACCCCAAAAATATATATTTTTTGTTTTATAATAAATACATGGTCATTTTTGAAAAATCAGAAAATTGACCGAAGGAGTCAATTTAAATAGGCCATAAATTCACCGGGAATCTGGCCCAAGTTGGCTGGAATCCGGTGGCCAGATTTTGTCCAAATTGCTACCTCCTAATGTCTGCCCAATCACCCAAGTCAACCCTGAACTTTGACTGCTCCTAACTTTCGCATACGGACTCGGTTTAATGAACTGTTCACATCACCGCGATCATGATGACGAGATCTTCAACATGAACCTAGTTCGAGCACAATCCAAACACTTTGATTTTCAACCCTTACTGAGTCCTCTTGGACTTATGCATGTGTCTGGAGCCACCTGGATCAATCCTCACCACTGAGGAGCTCTTGGATCCCAAAAGAATTTACACTTAGTACACTATTTGAGTCCTTTTCAATCCACACTTTCAATCACCTGCACACGAAACTGGTACATTCTTTGCAATCATGCACACCACACATGACTTAACAACCCTTCCTTGCCAAGAGTTTATAGCACACACTCCTTGGCCAAGGATTACATAAAAAATAATCAATACCTCAATTACTAATAAAGAAAGGCCAAAATATCATCATTGCGTTTTGAATTGATAGGAAACACACCATCACTTTTACATTTACTTGCAACGTATGATCTACAATGGTGGCTATAACAAGCTACTACCTTAAAAAATCAACTTAATAAAGCAGATCACCATTAATGGGTGGATTCATTTGTTGAACATGTTCACCTTTTGGCTCCTCTAGCGATGTTTCCAGAGCATGGAGCATCGGACACGCGATTTTTTGGTGTCCACCTTTGTTGCAATGCGTACAACGATTCTTTTTCCTCCAAACTTTTGGGGCTGCCTTGGGGCGCTTTCTCCCGGTGTTTCTCCGATAAGTGTTCATGAAGCCCTCGCTATCGCTGGAATGTGAGGAAGGAGTTTCATAGTCTGTCGTTGGCTGGTTAATTTCTGTATTTGAGCTTTCTCCCGTTCCTTTTCTGGCGTATCCGAGTCCTACAAGACGCGGCAATTCCTAGACTTTGATGGGATTTACGATGCCTTGGCCTTTGATGTCGAGGCCCTTTCCATAATACCCCATATTCTTCAATAGTTTGGATCCAATCCTTGTAGTATGTTTTTCAAAAGCGGCGAATTCATCATCATTAAAATCATATGAAATCAGAGAATTATTTTTTTCCTCCAGATAGCTATGTTGCCGCTTTTCCAAGGCCTTATCCTTGGCTTGCAACTAGCATAGTAATCTTTGTTTTTCTTCCCTTGCCTCCTGTAGAAGCTTCCTTAGCTCAGCATTCTCTACTTGGATGTGGTGGTTTATCTCCTAAAGTTCTTGGAGTCCTGCTGCGGAGAGTGCCCTTTTCGTTATGTCTGTTGAAATCCTTGATTCATTACCAGAATCAAACCCCAAATCTATGGGTCCTCCTATCGCGATCCCAAGGGCTGCAAACTTCATTTCATTGTCGGAATCAGACCCGAAGTCAATGTGCATACCTCTGCAAATACCGCAGTTGTGACCTTCTCATCTTCCTTTGACTCAGAATCTTGGTTTTGTTGCACGATGGTGGCAGCCTTTTGCTTCCCCTTTCTGTCATTCCTTTCAGGTCTTAGCTTAGGGTGCAACTTCCAACAATTTTCTTTGTCATGCCCCTCTTTCTAACAATGTGTACAAGATGGATTTGCTCCCCTTCTCTTGGCTGCTGCGGTTCTCCTTGGGTGGTCACCTCGTCCATGTTTTCCCCTATTTTCCAGATGAATGGCCTTTACACTGGCCGAAATTGAGCTTCTCTTCATAACGAGCCTCTTCATTTGCCATGCTCCTCCTTCGATGTGCACTCCTTGCTTCGGGATTGAAAGACTTTAGTTTCCCTTCACCTCTTCGAAGCCTGTTCCTTGTTAGCATACAAACATGCAATTCACATCTACAAGGACTAGCTCTGATACCACTTGATCCCAAAAATCTTTTCCTTGTGATGCATTAAATAATTACATATTAAGCTTGCATTTAACCATGAAATTACAAGTGCATAAAGAAGATGAAGAGAAGAATAGCAAGTCACACATATAAGACACAGGACTGATATCGGAGTTCATCCAGGAGGGATTACATCTCCAGGCCTTGCTTGAATTACTGGGGAGGCCCTGTTTTCATTAGATGGTAAAATAATGAAAGTACATCAAAATTCAAATGACGACCTTATACCTCCAAAATTGAAGAAGCCCAAAAATTGTATATCTCTGATGGAGAAATAGACAACACCATTGAGTTCGTGGCGTCGAGAAATGCTAAAACCATATAAAATTTGTCGAAAACTGACAAAATAAAAATCTGGCCCCCCTTGAGAAATTGCTCAAATCATGGTTCCGGCCCCCTCTCTGCATTGCTCAAGGTTCCACCTGCATAGAAATCCATGCCCGCTCCTGGCCTCCTCTCGGCGCACTGCGAAAAAGGGTTGATATATCACTTGGTAGGCAGATTACCCAACGAGGGCCATTGGGTGCAATGGCTAGATTAAAAATTTCGTTGAGGAGGGGTCGGGTGATCAAACCCCTCCCCTCCGATTTTTAATACATTGTTGGTTTGTTGTTTTAAACTGTGGGGGGTCGGGTCCACTATTTTGTTGGCCCGTGCCCCTTTTCCCGCCGACATTTGTTGTGTATATGGGAGGTGGAAAGGGTGGTGGGGTTGACAACCCGTACCCCCACCATTAATGTAAATTTTGTTGAGTGGGCTCTGGGGGTGGCAGGGTCATGGCCGCCCACCCCTAATTAAATGTTTTGGTTATGGTGGTTGAGGGAGGGCTGGCGGGGGTCATGGCCCATCGGCCCATAATAATTTTTTTTTGTTTTTATACGTTGGATATTGGTGGTGGAGGGGTTGTGGAACCGCTAATATATATATATATATATATTATAGTATATATATATATATATATATATAATATAGTATATATACTTAATATATATATATATATATTATATATATATATATAATACTATAATATATATATATATATATATAGTATATATAAGTTATATGGTCTTTTTTGAAAAATCAGAAAATTGACCGAGGAAGTCATTTATAGGCACAATTGGCCAGAATCTGGTGGCCGGATTTTGTCCAAATCAACCCTGAACTTTAACTACTCCTAACTTTCGCCCATGGACTCAGTTTGATGAAATATTCTCACCACTGCGATCATGACGACGAGATTTTCAACATGAACCTGGTTTGAGCACAATCCAAATACTTTGATTTTTTACCCTTCTTGAGTCCTCTTGGACTTCTACATGTGTCTGGAGCCACCTGGATCACTACTGCTGCTTGACATTTTTTGGCATTCTAGGGAAATTGTTTTTCCTCCATATTGTGGGAAATCCCTTCTCTTTTCTCCCTACATTTTTCTCCTCCCTCTAAGTGTTTAAGCAACAGAAATGCAATATGGATGGACAAGGGTTTGATTTTCGTATATCGTAGGGGGTGAATGAGATGCACAAATTGATTTCGTGACTGCTAGAGGTTAAATCACAATTTTTTTATTGAAATCCACAACAACGAAGGAGAGGTCCGTCAATATCTCTTCTCACCATCAACATAGATCCAATCAATTAGTTATTTTCTTTCATAGCCTCAATGCATTGCTCCCACCGTAGTCCACTCCAACTCAGCACAAAACTTCAAAGCTCCCTCGATTTGCAATTGGTGAGTAGGAGAATGGAAATATGGTGAATGTATTACATTGTTTTGGTTGAATGGTTGGGATACAAAATAGGTTTATCCATTGTGCGCGCCAATTATAGATTGGCAGGTTTTCTTTTTTTAATTTTTTGATTTGGTTTAATTTGTATTCATTTTCATCTTTTCACTTTTCAATGTCGATGTGGGAGGCTTCCATGTTATTGCCATTTTTTATGAGGTTTGAGTACCAATATTGGATGTGAAATGTGCATAGGCACATGAGATAAGTTGGAATGTTGGTTGATGTAAAACCCTCATTAGAGGAATATTGAGGTCAAAAATGGGTCCCCTAAGGAAATTGTACAATCAAAATTCAATTTATGAGAAGCAATCACATTTTAGAGGATAACGTTGCCCCCATGTATGAGGTATCATTGTTTGAGTTAATGGTACTTACATTCTCAATGGTGGATAAAAGCTCATGGTTAACCATGGTAGTGCTCTAAGTACTTTTAAAGTCATAAAATAAAGTACTCATAATAAATGTCATTTCACATTTTTTAAATAAAATATTATTATTGTCATTTCATATTTTTTTGAAAGAAACAACGCATATCCCTATACAATCTTCATATCTTTACACACTTTTCAGTATATATTATATTTGTATATTTTCATAATTTTATTTTTATTATATAGTTCATTTCATTTTGTTAATATTACAATTTCAAATTAAATTATACAATTAATATCATACCATATATAAATAGATACTTTACTCAGCAGTGAATATTAAAATCTATTTCAATAAAAAAAATTAAATACAATCAAATTTATTACATTAGGATTATATTAAATTAATATATAATAATTAATGAAAATAATCTAAATGTAATAGAATAATATTATATTCATTTTTATATTATATATTATTTCTTCTTATATTATAAATCAAAATCAAAATTAAATATGTAATATACAAATTAATACATAAAATATATATTACATTTATTGAATTATAGTTATTTAATTTTTATATAGATATAAATTATATATATTTTTTTTTCCCGAGGAAAAATCGTAATTTTCGATTAATATAGAAAAATTACATGTAGTAGAGGCCTGTATAGCATATGCAGTAAGTTTGCTTGTGGCCATCAAAAATATGAGTCTGTACATAATTTACCACGCAGGGTATACAAAAAAATTTCATATAAAGGTTATATACAATGTATAAAACAAGTATTGATGGAAATCACTGTTATATACTGCAAAAATTAAGGCCTAGCAGCCCGCTGGTAGAACTAGTCTATATAGGGATGATGATAATACTGGTAATGTTCTTCTCCTTGTTGTTCCTAAATTAACCACAGTCCTCTAGGGTGTATCATGGCCTCCTTGGAAAGTTGGTCGGCAGCCGTATTACACTCCCTGTAAATATGTTGACAAGAGAAATAAGTAAATTGTGTTTTAAGATCATGATTTCATCCAAAATGTTTTTAAGAGAGTGCATATGACATGCAGATGTGTTGTTGAACCAATTGATGAGGATTTTAGAATCTCCAAATATTTGAATGTGATTGCATGCATGTGCAAGAGAAAAATGGAGGAGGTGTCTAAGAGAGATCAGTTCTGCAAAATTGTTTGTACCCATCCCCAAGCCCATCTTAATTATGAAGCGGCGATTTCAGTTTTATGCAATACTATACCCCCACACCCCTATGCTTGTGTTGCACCATCAAAATATTCCCAAGGTAGTTTGGGATCAATGACTTCAAGTGTCACGACACGGACAACAGGGGTGTGATTCGATTTCGGGATTTCTTGATAGGAAGATACAATTTGGGCAATGGATGATGGCCAACGAGCCACTCTATCTCTGAAAATGATCCCATTCCTATTGAGCCAAATAGTCCAACAGGTTAGCAGCGGAAGACAGTGAAATTTTTGGTTCGAGGACCCAACCCTCCATTGATTCCAGGCTTCTAAAACATTAAGACCATGTCATCTGTTGGTTATGGATAATGTAGCTAGAACCTGTTCCCAAATGTGAAGCACCGTAGGGTAGAACAAAAAAGGTGATCATTTGATTCCTCTGCTTGTTGACAAAGCACACACCAAGAGGGACCAGAGAAGGACTGTTTCATTATATTGACCCCTATTGGTATCTTGTTCTGTAAGACATTCCACATGAATAGTTTAGTTGGCGGAGGTGCTTTTAATTTCCAAAGAC
>APFE030792544.1:0-25512 GCA_000404065.3 Pinus taeda
GAGAGAGAGGGGGGGGGGGGGGGCTTGGGTTGCGTGCTTGCCTTGAGAAAACTCTTTTTCCTACAAAACAAAAACACAAAACCCAACATGAATATGCAAAGAAAAAACGAACCTTACGGCTCAAAGTTAGCTTTAGCCGGAAACTAAATATTTTTCTCAATGTTTCTGATTTTCCAAGATCACACTAAGGTGCAGGGAAAGAGCATACGCATGAGAAAAAAAACCTTCCTTTCTGTTTCTGATTTGCCCAGATCGCACAGAGTCGCAGGGCAAAGAGCATACGCAGAAATGAAAGGTATAGATCCGGTAAAAAAAAGGCTAAATAAACAGAAACCGAAATAACCAGAGAGAAAATAACAGTAAACTGTAGATAAACACTGTATACCTCCAGATCTTAAAAATGACGCAGATAGGGCTACCAGAAACCTTTTCGCGTGAAACGAAAGGGGTTTCTCACTGGAACAGATGCTCCGAACACAACAGAGCAGTTCTCTCGGCCCGAAAGCAGTCAGAAACAGTAGATCTAGGAAACGACAGCCGCATGCAGTTCTACCGGCTTCAGATTTGGATCACCAACGGACGCGGCCCTCAAATCGCTCTGATACCATGTAGGAATTTACAGGGTAAGTTCCTCAGACAGAACACCAGAAGGACACCGCTCACAAACAGATCACAGATCAATACACCAGTATTTTGACGTGGTTAAAACCCTCAGAGAGGGAAACAGTTCACGGCCTGCGCCAACGTGGCTACTACAGGCAATTTATTAATAAAAGAATGAAAATTTACATAAGCTTCTCTCATGCACGGTTAACCTACAAATGACCCTCCATGCGCTTTTAAATAGAATTCATGGACCAATCGGGTGTCAAGCCACGGATCAAGTGTCGGTAATACCGAGGAGAGAATGAACTGTCGGATCACTACATATCGTGACCGTCGGATTGTAAGTTACAAAATGTACAACGGTAAAGAAACACACTTTACCTAACTCTATACTAGACCAAGTTGAACGTAACTATTTCCTATGTGTCGGAATATCCTAACAAAGAGATTCTATAAAGGCAATAAGATGTATATCAACTTTAACTCGAGTAGATACAATTTCATAATTGATGGCTTTAATTTTAGAGCAATTTTTAAAGGATCATTATCTTTCATTTCCAAATTAAATAACTTCAACAAGAATTGAATTATCTCCAATTCATAATGTGAATCATAAATCTCTTTCGGACAGAAATATCCAAATTAAGGACGCGAAGGAGTTCATCTTTTTTAGGTAAGTTTATAGAACTATAAAAAAAATGTTTTAAATCACAAGAACAAAATTCCTTTAAAAAAAAATTTGTTTTTTAACCACTTCCAGACGCAAATTTCTCTTAAAAACACTCAGTTTTAACTTACAGATTCAGTAGTGTTCAATTCTTTTGTTTCATCCACAATAAGGCACATATTTCTCTTTAAACAAAAAAATTTGTTTTAAATTACAGGCGAAATCACAACCAACCACATATTTCCCTTATTTATTTATTTATTTAAAAAAATTGTGTTTTAACATACAGATTCAATCGCCACTGAAAATTTCACCTCTACACTGACTCATCTTCAAATCTTGATGACATTGACACTGGCAATCACTTTTCATAAGGTTCGATGTTGTGGCACAACACTGACCTCACTACAACACTGGATGAAATACACTAAGTGTAGACTTCACTATACTGAATCCAAATGCTGACAAGTCTGCTGTCTTCTCGCATTGGACTCCAAATGGTGACAGGTTCATTCACTCCAATTGATCGTGCCAATTATGCCACAACACATAATTATTGAAAATTACAAAGTATTTCAATGTGCATACAAATCCACTCCTCGATGCTTTTGAAAAGGAACACAAAAGACAACAATTTTTCGAAATCCTTATCGAACACTTCCTTTAATCTCGGATGAACACAGTTGCTAAAACAATTTCTCACACGACACACATATTTTGTTAGGTCAATGGATCTTTGAACCACTCCATGCTAATGCCAGAACAATGATTTCCAAAACCATTGAGGATTCGTGTTGCTTCCACATGCCTCTTCTCCTGGCAATAAAAGTCTCACAGGACACAATGTGGTTGGTGCCTCTTAGCCTCACTCTGATACCACTGTCAGGCCATTAATGAACTTCACAACATATGAATCATTATATTTTATTGATAAAACACATGAATTTATACATATGAAGAAGCAAAGAGAGGAAATTAGATTGAATAACTTCTCCATACAGGAATAACTAAAAAAAACTAAAACTAGTAATATACAACAAATCCCATAGGATTAGTTTAACAAGATATGTATGACTTTGTCATTGGAATGAGATGCCATGTATGTCTCCACAATGAAGTTTCACATATAAGACTAGTTTTCTCATCAAATATACTAAGCTCATATTGTAAGACCAAAGTTAGTTAATGCATGTCAGCTAAAAATGATAGGTCGCAAAGCTCTCTATGATTTTAAAAGCAAAATCAGTTAGAAAATAAATCCAAAAATAAATTAAATTACCTTGAGAGAAATGGTTCCTGCTAAGCCATCTAAATCATCAAATAACTTACTAATCCTAACCTTATTGCATGGATCGCTGTATTTTTCTCGCAATATGTGATCGAAAGATAAGTTGTAGAGCATGCTTGGGTGACTCTGACTAGGAGTTTAGATTTTTATTTCCAATAGCCAATGTCGGGGTACCATTGAAATACTTAACACATTATTTTCAAATATGTTGTGTCTCACCTGTCATAGAGAATTTTTGGTAGTCAATTTGTAGATACACAACCAGATGCTATTTAACATATTCTTTTGAATATGTTGTGTCTCATATGTCATAGAGCATTTTTGGCAATCAAGTTGTAGATACACAACCATATGCTAAGGGGCTTCATGAAAAGACTCTTTGAAGCATTTTTGGAGGACACCAAACGATTGACCATGATAGACAAGACATCTTATCATAACATATAACAAATTGGAATTCCTACATTCATGACCTATCGATGTATTTCCAGGTCATCACATGATGTAATCACCCTAGTGATCATCTATAGAAGCATAAACATGGCTACAAGATACATTATAAAGGAAATTTGTAAGCACATCATGAACGTTGTTTGGAGGTGGATTTCATTGCACATAGTGTCAAACCACCTGCACACTCTTCACAATTATGGAATCGTTTAAAAAAATTGATGTAAAATGAGGAGTCATTTTAAAAATATTATAATACTAATGTAGATTTATGTTAACACTTTCTTCCATCACAAAATTTGTTAATTTAAAAAATGTTCATGTAGCTTATTAACTATTAAAATCTTCATGATTCACATAAATAGATAACATACAGATATTTGATTGGAAGGAAAAAGTATGGAAAATGTACAATGGTGTTAGTAGATGTCTTGGATTAATGACATGGTAATGTGGCACACCATTTGATTCCTTTAAATGGAGGAAAGCCCATTTGCTCATTATTGAAGATTGACTCTCATGATCAAATGAAGCATAATGACAAAAAGAGATATTGCTCATTATTTCATTCTTTATTATATTTTTATATAAAATATATCTGAATCTGCAAGCTTTCATTGTGCATAGTGCACACGAAGTTTTAGTTGTGCTTCCTCTACACTTCTATGCTCCACACAATGAAAACTTACACACAATATGAAAATAAATTAATGAAATAAAAAACTAAAAACTATGCTCCTCCTGATACGTAAAATGGAAACAAAGAAAGTGTAGATGAGGCTATAAGCTATTAATCCCTTTTTTGTTTCAGAACCAACTAAATAACATCTCGATTTAGAAATCTAGTTTCTCATAGATTAAGGTATAACCTTTGTAAATGCTTCTTGTTCGTTTAACAAATTATATTAGAGATGCATGAAAATGGATCGGATAAATAAACAATGACATTTTTTTTAAGGACTTTAACCCTAGGAAGGTCACTGGGCATTGTCATCATTTCCTACTGTACATGCATTTTGTATGGTTGTTACGGATTTGAAGCCTCCCTTTATGAAATTTAGAAGTTTTGGGAAATACATTGTTATATAATTTCAAGGCACTGCAAATATATTCAATATTTGGTCTTCGATTTCAAATCATAAAATTCAAAGCAACCAAAATTGACGTAAGGTATGTGTTGGGTGTGCAAGGAGTGTGGGGTTATGTTTTAGTGAGGCATTGTTGTAGGAGTAACTTCAATTGATATCTCAACTAACTATTTTGGTTTGTAGAATGTGAGGTGTATAGAGTGTCGAGTTTACGGGATATCATTAAACCATAGCCCCGACTTAAGGTGTACGTCAAGAGGTCCGTAGAAGTGAATGAAAGTCAAATATTTGAATTAATTCCCACTTTTCATAGTTTGAAATATTTCAAAAATATGTCGTAAAATTAATTAAATTTAATGTTAATAAAAGCTCATAATTTTAGTCCATACATAACCATTGCAATATAACCCTAGATGCCACTCATAGACTATAATGCATTGAAGAAGTGAAACTACATTTGATAACATTTTTTTGGTGGTATAGAGATGTAAATTATATATATGTCGGGTCGAGAATGAACTTCACGAAAAATGAATCGTTATATTTTATTGATCAAACACATGAATTTATACATATGAAGAAAGAAAGGGAGACAGTTAGATTGAATAACTTCTCCATATGGGAATAACTAAAAAAAACTAAACTTAGTAATATACAACAAATCCCATAGGATTAGTTAACATCCCCCCTTAATCTGAAGGGATATCTGACATGCCAAGTAAAGAATTGAACTTTTCAAATTTTTCACATTCTAATACTTTGGTGAATATATCTGCAATTTATTTTGAAGGTGTCATTTGATTTTTTTGGCCTCTACAAGATGTTGAATCAAATGATACTTCGTGTTGATATGCTTAGTTTGATCATGGAACTTAGGATTCTTAGCCAATTTAATTGCAAAAGAGTTGTTTGAAAAATAGAGGAGTTGAAGCTTTTTGTCTCTCCTACAAATCTTCAAGTATTTTTTGATGCCAAATGATTTCCTTAGTGGCTTGAGTTGCTACTACATAGTTGGATTTGGTGGTAGAATCAACAGGAATAGATTGCTTGTGTGATCTACAAATGATGGCTTCCAATCCAAGATTGATCAAATAACTAGAAGTAGAGACTCCATTCTCCTTTTCTCCATCAAAATTAGAATCTAAGTAACCAACAAGATGGAAGTCTGAGGCTTTGGAATATTTGATGCCATAAGTTGGGTTCCTTTTAAATATTTGAAGTGAGTTTCAAATTCTTCTCCATTGGTGCAGCAACATGATTACAATCCATCATACTATATCTGTTCAATAACTTACCAATATATTTCTTATGAGAGATGAAAATATGTTGTGGTCTTTTATCAACTTCAATTTCAAGATAATAATGAAGTAAACCTAAATCTATCATATCAAAAGCATTTTTCAATTCCTTATTAATATATGATGTATATTCATCATTTTTCCTTTTGATCATCAAATCATCAACATATACAACTAGATATACAACTTATCGTCCAACTTTATTAACAAAAAGAATTGCATCATCTAGGTGAAAATGTTTATAATTTAACTTAAGAAGATGTTCAATTAGTTTATAATACCATTCTCGTGGTGCTTGTTTCAAGTCACACAGAGAATTCATTAGTTTGCAAACCTTTTGTTCTTTCCCTTTAACAAAAAAACCCTCTGGTTGAAATGTATAAACATCTTATTTGAAATCACCATTTAAAAAGGATGTTTTGACATCCATATGATGAAGTTTCCATTCTTTCTGAGTTGCAATAGAAAACAGAGATCTAATAGTGCCCCATTTAGACATAGGAGCAAATGTCTTTGTATACTCAATACCCTCTTTCTATGCATATCCCTTTGCTACAAGTCTTGCCTTGTGCTTATCAAGTGAACCATCAACTTTATACTTAGTCTTATAAATCCATTTACATCCAGTAAGTTTGATGCCAACAAGAGGATCCAACAACTTCCATGTGCCATTTTTTATGAGAGCATCATATTACTTTTGCATTACATCTTTCCACTCTATCATAACTAGCATCTTCTTCAAAACGAGCAGGTTCACAATCCACATAAAAATTAAATTCACAATGAGAATAGTTACCTGAGGAACTTCCTATCTTAAACTCATCATATTTCTTTGGAAATGTTCTAATATGAGTTGGTCTTCACAAAGGTTGTGTAGGAAGTTGCTCATCTTCTTCATCTATCTCAATTATTGTTGTCTTTGTCCCTATCATCTCTATAGAAACACTTTCATCAACCAATTTCTCTTTAGTAGCAGAATCAACCAATTTCTCTTCACCAACAAAATTATCGTTATTGAGAGAATGAAAATCCACAAACTTATCTAATATAGGAATCCCCCCTTCATGATGTGGAAGAATATTATCTGATTCATAATAAAACTTTTGAGGTACAAACTTTTCTATATGATTAAGTTGTCTATCAACAATAAGGGAATATTTATCAAATTCAAGAAAAATTACATTGCTTGCAAAAATAAACCTCTTGTTCTCTTCATCATACAATCGGTATACCTTAAAAGTCATAGAATACCCCAGAAATATACATTTTCTGCTTCTTTTACTCAACTTATTTCTTTGATGTTTAGGAATCAAAGCATAACATTAAGAACCAAAAATTCTGAAATGTTTAACAATAGGAAGACAATTATACCACATTTCATATGGAATTTTTTTTGTTGATCACAGAGGAATGACATCAATTTCTAATATATGTTGCACAGAGTACTGCTTCTCCCCAAAACATCAATTTGACGTTCTTAAAAAACATCATTGACCTTACCATATTAAGAAATGTTCTATTCATTCATTCTGCAACACTATTTTGTTGTGGATTATATGGTATTGTGGTCTGGTGTTTGATGCCATTCTCTTTAAAATATTTTTCTAAAAATATGAAGTATATTCTCCCCCATTATCAATTATTTTAGTACCAATTGTTGGGAATGGGTCTGGTGGGGTCAATTTTGGGGTTAAAAGCCCAAGTTTTGGGGCTAAAGGCCCAAGTTTTATATAAAGAATGTAAGCACTCCACATATTATGGTCACAAAGTGCAAAGACGTAAACAACAAAAAATTATTTCCACCCTTAGTTTAGATAGTTTGTGTCTGCTTGATGAGATCCACCCTTTGCCTTTGGGCCACGGGAACGTATAAAAAGGGAGTCATAGAAGAGTCTAAGCGAAGAAAAAAGGAGTGTTCTAAGTAAGTTTTTGGGTTAGTGGGAGCTAAAAGTGGAGAGTTTTAGTGTAGGAAGAGGCTCTGTAGCTGAGTGCACAGAGACCTAAGGTAGAAGTCCGCAGCTGAGTGCATGGATCCCTGCAGCTATGTGCACATCGAAGTTAGAGTCTGTACTAAAGATCTGAACCATCAATAAAGACAATGATTTTGGAGATATATGTGTATGAGTTATTTTACTTCTGTTATGAATGTTGCGATTATGTTATGTTGAATACTGGGTTTATGAATTAATTCTATATTGATGTGCGAATCTATGTATTTTACTTTTTCATATGAACGCAAGTAAGAATATCTGTTTACGCATGATAATCGTAATGCGCTTTGAATTTAACCACTACTTAAGCTAATCGGGGTAGACACAGAAGCAAGGATAATCACAGAAGCACGTAAGCGCATGAATTGGCTATTTAGGGACCATGAAGGATGATCAGAGACTTTCATGGAGGCTTCAAGGATGAATAATAGAAGTACATTGATAAGCCCCAAAGGGTTTATCATTCTACAAGAAAGAAGAGTGAAGGTCTAAAAGCAACATCACTACCATCTAAAGGTGTGGAAACTTGATTCTTGCATCCCCCCATACTGCTTCAGGTGAGACTTCAGTCCACGCTCTGGGGATTGATGATGAAAGGGCCATTACTGTAGGGATTTTCTTGGTTAATTAATGCTAAACTTGTATTAGGGCCCATCAAGCTAAAAATTGGTTCGTTGCATGGAGGCAGAGCCAAATTTTACAAAGATTGGAGACTACTAGGACGACACGATAGTAGATAAGGTCGCCGAACTACTCCGCAAATATCAGGATCTGTTCCCCATGAAGTTTTTAGATTTGAAAGGGATAATAGGGGACTTGGATGTCATGAAGATCACCGTAAAATTGGATGCAAAGCCTGTGAAGAAAAGACCTTACCGCCTCAATCCGAAGTATAAAGAAAAGGTACACTTAGAGTTGGATAAAATGCTTGTAGCAGGTATTATTGAACTGGTGGAAGAATCTAATTGGGTGAGCCTAATAGTAGTTCAGAAAAAGAAGTAGATTCAGGATGAAATAAGGATATGTGTAGATCTTAGGAAGTTGAATGATGCTTGCGTGCATGATCCCTTCCCAACTATGTTCATCGATGAGGTGTTGGATAATGTTGGTGGCCAAGAAGCATATTCGTTCACTGATGGGTTCTTTGGGTACCATCAGATCAAGATCGCGCCAGAAGATAGGAGTAAGATGACCTTCACGACTAAATGTGGATGCTTCTAGTATACTGTGATGCCTTTTGGGCTGAAGAACAAGCTGACAATCCTCTCGCGCGTTCTCAGCGTAACATTTAAAGATTTCATTCACAAATTTATGGAGGTATACTTTGACAATTGGACAATGTTTAGACTGGTAAAGCGCCACGTAGCAAGTTTGTGCTTGATGCTAGATACATGTTGGATGTACCAAATCATACTCAATTTGAAGAAATGTTTGTTCTACATCCCTTTTGGGATCTTGCTGGGTCATGTGGTATGCAAACAAGGCTTGATGGTAAACCCTATGAATATCATGGCCATAATAAATTTGGAGGTGCCAAGGAGTGTGAAATAGTTGCATGCAACGTTGGGGCATATGTGATACTATAGGAAATTCATCAAGAGCTATTCCCAAATCACCACACCAATGGAAAAACTATTAAAGAAGGATGTTACATTTTTTTGGAATGAAGAATGTCATAAGATCTTGGATGTTCTAAAGGAGAAAATGGTCACCGCGCCGATCCTAGTCTTCTACGATTGGAAGAAGGAATTTCATGTGAATGTGGATGTGTGATGTATTGTGTTGGGAGCAGTACTGACACGGGCCAGTGAAGGGGACTTGGATCATCCTATAGCATTCGCAAGTAGGAAGTTGTCCAAAGCCAAGAAAATTTATTCCATGACAGAGCACAAAGGATTTGATCTGGTGTATGCGCTCCAGAAGTTGAGGCATTATCTGTTGGGTAGATATTTTAAGATGTATACAGACAATTCTGCATTGAAATACCTAGTCAACAAGCCTATGTTGTGGGGGAAGATATGTAGGTGGATGTTGTTGTTCCAGGAATATGATTTTGAAGTCATTGTGAAACCAGGACAATTGAATGCAGGACTGAATCATTTGTCACACATTGAAACTAGAGAAGAGCCTAATAATGAGGAGGAAGGATTCCCTAACACATAGCTCTTTGTGGTGTGCATCATAGATAGTCACTTTGAAGATATTATACACTTCGTGATGACAAGAACATCTCCAAAAGGATATAAAAGTCAACAAAAGAAGGAATAGGTGGTGCGGACGACAAACTTTTCTATTATTGTAGGACACTTGGATAAAATGGGATCAGATGAAATACTATGATGTTATTTGCTAGAGTTTGAACAAAACAACATCCTCACTAAGGCTCATGGAGGAGTCGCGGGAGGACATTATGCAGGCAAAGAAACATCACAAAAGATTCTACACACTAGGTTGTGGTGGCCGACACTGCATAAGGATTCAAAGACGTATTGTAGGGCATGCGATGCATGCTAGAGGACTGACAGACCCTCACGAAGAGACGAGCTATCATGGAATCCGCAAATATCATTACAACCCTTCGAGAAATGGGCGATTGACTTTGTGGGACCAATTCATCCTCCAGTAAAGAAGACGGGTGCATGGTACATCATCACCGTGATTGAGTGGGGTTGCTTTCAATATACTATAATGACGTTTGGATTGAAGAATGCGCCTGCTATCTTTTCACGCATGGTTGTCGCGACATTCAAGGAATTTATTCATAAGTTCTTGGAGGTCTATTTTGATGACTGGACTGTATTTGGGCTAGTTAAGCACCATGTAGTGAGCTTGCACTTGATGTTGGATACTTTTCAAAGATACCAGATCGCACTCAACCTTAAGAAGTGTCTGTTTTGTGTTCCTTTTGGGAACCTATTAGGGCATGTGGTTTGCAGACAAGGGTTGATGGTATACCTTGTGAAGATCGCAGTGAGTCTGAACTTGGAAGTGCTGAGGAGTGTGAAATAGTTGCACACTACTCTAGGACACACGAGATATTAAAGAAATTTTATCAAGGGATATGCCAAAATCATTACGTTAATGGAGAAATTGTTGAGGAAGGATGTCACATTCTGGTGGAATGATGACTGTAAGAAAATCTTGGATATATTGAAAGAAAAGATGGTTACCGTGCTGATTCTAGTCTTCCTGAACTAGAAGGAATAGTTTCATGTACATGTCGATGTGTCGCGTACAGCGCTGGGGGTAGCACTAACACAAGATGGCAAAGAAAGCTTGGACCACCCTATCACATTTTCAAGCCGTATATTATCCAAAGCAGAGCAGAACTATTATACCACTGAACGCGAGGGGCTAGCTATGGTGTACGCGCTCTAGAAGTATTGACACTACTGGCTAGGAGGCCACTTTAAGATGTATACAGACCACTCCGTGTTGAAGTATCTAGTCAATAAGCCTATGTTGGGGGAGAAAATTTGTAGATGTCTCTTATTGTTCCTAGAGTAAGATTTTGAATTTGTTGTGAAGCCTAGCTGATTGAATGTGGGACTGGACCATCTGTCGCGCATTGAAACAAGGAGGAACCTACTAATTTGGAGGAAGGATTACTTGATGCACAAGTCTTTGTTGTGCGCATTGCAAATGGACATTTCAAGGTTATAATACACTTTCTAACAATTGGAACTGCACTAGAAGGATACTTTGTCCAGTAAAAGAAGGAATTAGTGGTGCGTGCGGCAGACTTCCTTGTCATTGTTGGGCATCTATACAATATGGGGAATGATGAAATATTGTGAAGGTATGTACCTAAGTTTGAATGAAGTAGCATACTCGCAGATGCTCATGGGGGCACCGCGAGAGGACATTATGCAAGGAGAGTGACCACACAGAGGATTCTACATGCAGGGTTATGGTTGCCAACCCTTCATCAGGATTCGGAAGCATATTGCAAGGCATGTGATGTATGTCAAAGAACAGGCATGCCATTGCAGAGGGATGAGATGACTTCGAATCCAGAAATGATGTTGCAACCTAATGAAAAGTGGGAAATATATTTTGTAGGACCCATTCAGCCTCAAGGGAAGACATGCATGAGTTACATTATCACTGCGATGGAGTATTTGATTCATTGAGTAGAAGTGCAACTCGTGAAGGCTTGCATGGGCACAACTGCTGTGAAGTTCCTATTTGAGCATGTACTCACACAATTTGGATGTCCAAGGATCTTGATGAGTGAATGTTGTACGCACATCCTGAATGAGACAATCATCGAACTAACAGAGGAATTCCAGGTGTATCACCAAAAGAGCACACCTTATCACCCACAGGCTAACGGGACATTGGAGGCATTCAAAAAAGTTCTTGAAAATGTGTTGACCAAGGTATGAAATGCTCAGTAAAGTGATTGGGATCTATGCATACCTGCAGTGTTATGGTCTTATCGGACGACATGCAAAAAGTTGACGGGACAGACACCCTTTAGGCTGGTATATGGGGTTGAAGTGATGATGCCTATGGAATAAATCATGCCTAGTCTATGCATAGTAGTGCTCATGGGCATGACATATTGCAGAGCCTTGGAAGAGAGGCTTGCACAATTGGAAGAGCTCGAGGAAGAGAGATTTTTGGCTGGATTTCACCAGCAGGTCCAAGAGCAGCGTAAAAAAGCATGGCATGACTGACATATTAAGTTGTGCACCTTCAAGGTAAACAATATGGTTTTGTTGTATGATAGTAAGTTTTATTAATTCCCCAGAAAGTTTAGGATGCACTGGTTAGGGATGTATGTTATTAAGGAGATTACGGACAGAGGCACGATACAACTAGTCAAGTTAAATGGAGAACCCTTCCCAGGAAATGTGAATGACAGTCGCTTGAAGCTATACACCAGTGATCTAGCCATGTGACTATATGAAAGTAGCATAGTCCTAGCACTAAAGGTAGCTAAAAGGAGGTGTGGGACTATAAACTACACTGCCTGGGTTGGGGAACTACGCGATGTCAGGACTGTGCGAAGCAACAAAGTGTCATAAGGTCTGCGATAGCGTGAAGATAGCTGCACTAGTGTGCAGGTCCGTAGAAAGTGACTGTTAAATTCACTATTTATGATTTGATGGTCAGTTCGAGGCCAAATGGAGTAGGCGATAGGCATTTAAGGTGAAATCTATGGGTTATATTCTTGAAAATCTACTGCCAATCTAGCATTAATGGGTCAAATATTGGGGGAATGATTGGATTTGAATTCAAAAAAGCCCTATAAATTACAAGTGGTTGTCTAGCAAAATACTCTTGAAATTTTAAAATTTTAGTTGTTACATTATCAGCTATGTATGGACCTTTCGAATTTTGAGGATTTGAGAGCAATTTTAGTGTTTGAGAGATTGTTGATGGAGACGCAGGACCTCCTAACTAGAATGATGTCGACACTCAAGGAAGCCACACAGGAAATTGCAGTAGTAGAAGACCCAAAGAGTGTCAGAGTGATAGCTGAGGTCCCTAAATCACCTAGAACACCAAGACCTAAGAACGAATAGCAGGCTATGATCCCAATGCTCGTCTCACCAAGAAACCCACATAGGACCAAACTCACCTTATAGGAAAAGGGGAAGGCCATTAATCTGGAAGCCAATGAGGAAGGATCTGAGGAAATCTTGGTGGATGAGGAGGATGCAGAAATTGAAGTTGAAAGCTAGGGTGACAAACCTATTACAAGGCTACGTGAATATGTTCCTTCGTGCAAGGGAAAAGCCAAGGTGTCGAAGGACATAGATGAGAGCAAGAGCTCCCTACAAACTCCGCTACTCCTAGATGACATTGTTTTTGAGGGGCTGCACTTAGGGTGAGTTCCTATACTGAAATTTGAAGATTGGGACCTCAAAGATCATGAGAAATTCCTGCATCTAGTGACTAAGTAGTTAATGCACCATCAGATTGACGTGACTGCTAGAACAATTGAATTGAAGCCACGGACCTGGCTCAAGGGTGTAGAGAAATCAAGGTTGCTTAACTTGCTATGGGTGTTGCATTACCACCGCGCCCCAGTGACTATATTCATCATCAGGTAGCTACTTTGCTTGGTGCATGATGAGTGTTTGTGGCTAGAAGAGCCCATTCCTATCATAGACCAATTGATCCATCGCATTACATGGCTGCCTTACTCAGGGGAGGATCTAGCCAATATTTTAGAAGGAAAAGGTGGTGAGTTGGCCTTCATAGAAGTTATGAACAAGAAATTCAAGTTGGAGAAGAAGAAGAGAGGATATACCATCTATAATATTAACAACCCTACAATTAAGGTAGCGATGCAAATACTAGCAGGGAAGGTGATGCGGAAGTTCCGCATGGATGAGGTGCCCACACTTGTGATAACACTAATGGCCCAATGCACTGAAGGAGTCTTGTTCAGTTGGGTGAATTATCTTTTCGACGAGTTCCTTGTGAACTATCCTGAGGCACAACAGCAGGGAAAAACATTTCACTATGCATGGCTCCTGCTGTCGATCATACTGGTGGCATGGGAACTGCCAGAAGGCAGCCAAATCCCTTCAGTCATGTCAGACCTTCCAGAGGCAGCAAAGTATGCTTCACTATGGGCAACCAAAGACACATAGTGCATAAAAGAAAGCAAGATCTTTTGGGTCTTAATGGAGATGAGTATTCGGATGGAGATCAATCGCAAGCCATGGTTGTCGCCCACAGTATATGCCAGTTTGTAGAGCTTTGTAGAGTTCAAAAAGGATTTCCACCATGTTTTTATCAGGGCGCCGAAGGACCCCATGAAGACATGGCATAAATTACCATATCTAGTGATTGATGATGTGATCTTTGTAGTCCTCAAGTCTTGGCCAGCGAAGTGGCACACTCCAGCAGGCTCTGCAGTGGAAATGGACAAGTCTGCCACATAGCGTAAGATGGAGGAAAAAAAGCTCCAAATGGCAAAATTGGCTGAGAAGTGTAAAAAGTAGGAAGTGGAGGCTAAGGCCTAGGCTGTGGGTGATGTTGTGAAAGTGGCGAAACAACAGAATATAGGAGAAGAAGTGATTCGGATTTAAATAGGAATGCAATAAAATACAGAGATAACCATATACACAAAGATGCAGCGGAAATAATGCTTCATTTCATTAATAGAAAATACCGAAATATGCTTACAACCAGAATTGGAAATAAACCAGCTAGGGCGATGGTAGCTTATCTCTGAGAAGAGATGTGCGGCTACATGCGTCTGAACTGTTCCGAACTGTTCTACAATGAGGCTCGAAGGCCTATTTATTGTTGAGAAACAATGGAAAACCCTTCACATTCCAAAACCTAATCCTAGAAGATGAAACGCCAAAATGTGGGCCCCGTTTTGGGTAAATTGGTCCATCAATTTTCCGAGGTCGTGACTTTGGCATACGATCTTTGTTTGACGCATATGATAGCTTGTTAGAAAGATCTATCTGAGAAATACCATTTTGGGTAGGGAAACATCGGTCCATGGACCCATGTTGCCCCCAGATTTCCCAAAAAACGTCGTTTAGGGCCTCAAAACGGCTCCGGAAGTTCAGGACCCGAAAAACTGCTAAAAACAGTAAGTTGTGCTACAATTAAGGAAACTGAAAATGCTGAGAAACAATGATGGGGGTCTAGATGGACTTAGCAGGTGGCCACCAATATCTGCCTGGATCATTCCTCCCCCCTTAGGAAGCAATGGTCCCCATTGCGTTGAGTCCTTCATGAGATGAGGAAACTTTTGCTGAACTTGGTCCCTGGTGAGCCACTTGCCCTGGTGAAGGAATTGCCCTGCTTTGTTTTTATCAACTCGATACAGTTGGATATTCTGTTGGCGAGTGTTCTTGATCTGTGTGTCCATGATCCGATCAGTTGCAGCTTGTTCCATGCAATTTGGATTTAATTCTGTGGGTGTGAGTTATTCTGCAATGTCGGATGTGTCTAGTAATGGTGGGAAGCTTGGTCGATGATGGTCCATATTGAACACTCGGTGCAAGCAAAGGAATGGAGGATTGTTGTGCTTCAAAGCATTGTTTCCTATAGTCTCGGTACTGGTGTAAGGACCATGTCGAAGTGGTTGGAGCTTCTGATGGGCTCTTGTAAGGCATTCTTTCTGTAGATGTAACCAAACTTTGTCGCCCACCTAAAACTTATATGGTACCCCTGTGGGTGAGGAGAAGTTGTTTTTGTGTTCTGTCATGTCTGTATCCTTCTGCTGCTGCTGCTGCGTGGAGGAACCCTTTGCGGGGGTCATGGATGTAGCAATGATCTTCCCCTTACTTTGGGAGTGAACCATACAGATGAATTTCCTGGTTTGTGATATGAGCTTGCTACCTTTCTTAGCAGTGATTAAAGATGTGGTGGTAGGTGGGGCTACCTCCGGTATCCTGTATAATGAATTATTCAAAGAAATAATGATAGCACGAGGCCTTGACTCATACACAACATGTCTCCTCCACAAGTATGGCTGGCCTAATAGTACATCACAAACATTTAGAGGTGTAACATCACACAATACCTCGTTTGTGAAAGGCTTGATGCTGTAGGGAAGGCGGCACTGCTGGCGAACTTTGAGATCTCGTCCTTCATGAAGCCACCCAATACTGTACGACCTTGGGTGTCGTGTAGTCAGTAGGCCCAACCGCTTCATGACCTCTGCTGAAATAAGGTTATTTTGGCTCCCGCTGTCAACAATGAATTGTAGCGGTGAACCCTTCACCCACATTTGTGAGTGGAAAAGGCGCTTCCTCTCCTCTAGGTCTTCAGGCTCATTCTTCTGGATCTTGGTGGTGGCAGCAGTGGCGCTGGGATCCGCATCAATGATCTTCTTCCCTTTTCCATTCCGCTTGTCGGGTTCTGGCTCAAGGTCAGAACATGCATCTGATTCGAAAGCCTTCAAATCAGCCACCAATGACTGCTTGGTCCGACACTCACTTGTGTTATGAGTGGGACTCTTGTGGAACTCACACCACTTTCTTGTGTCCTCCTTCGGTTTCGTGGTGTTGTTCTTTTCTTGCAGCTTCAACGGGTTGTCTTGGGTCACCCCACCTTAGCTTTGTCCTTTGGGCTTCGGATTTGCAGATCCAAAGTCTCGCTTCTTCTGTTTGAACTTTTGCTCGATTTTGACAGCGTATCGGTTTGCTGTGCAGAGTGAGGAGATGTTAAAGAACTCCATCTCTTCCTGAATGTATCTGTGTAGGCAGCCGCAGTATTTGAGTACCAGATGCAGCTCAGAATCTTTGATACCCAACTGTGTGCGAAGGGTGTGAAAAATGTTTGTGAACTTAGGCACATCTTGGTCTCGTCCTTGCCACAGTGTGGTCCATTTGATGTATTTGTCCTCATAGCTTTTGACAGGGTATACTGCTCCTTGACGGCATCTCGGAATGAATCCCAAGTGGGTGTGGCTGAAAATAGTGAGCCGGTACTTTCATCCTTCTACTCGCAGTAGGTTTCCCACTAGTCCTTGACGTGGGGGGCTGCTTTGAGAAGAGCGAAAACAATCGTTTCTCGACTTGAAAATTCATGAACAAAAAATAACCCTCTAGCAGATTTAACCATTTATCTATCGCATCTGCGTCTATTTTACCCTCGAAGATGGGGATTTCAAAATTCACTTTTACCTTAAACGGTGTGGCGTTTCCAGAGTAGCTGTTGGAAGCCGATGCGTCGCCTCTGGGTAGCCGCTGAAGGATCTGCGCAAAGCTATCCATCATCGCGTTCCTTTGCCGCTCGAGTGCTTCTTCGAGCAAGATTTTGATAGGATCTCTTGCCCCCTCATCTTTCTTCTTATCCGCCATGGGAGGTCGTCGAGATTTGCGAGGCTGGTCTTGCAAAGGTTCGACCAATTCAAGCCCTAACTCCTTATATCTTGACCTCGTTGGGGACATGCAAAGAAAAACAGAGAAAAAGCAGACCTCTCTGATACCACTGATCCGGATTTAAATAGGAACGCAATAAAATATAGAGATAACCATATACACAAAGATGCAACGAAAATAATGCTTCATTTCATTAATAGAAAATACCGAAATATGCTTACAACTAGAATTGGAAATAAACCAGCTAGGGTGATGGTAGCTTATCTCTGAGATGAGATGTGCGGCTACATGCCTCTAAACTGTTCCGAACTGTGTTACAATGAGGCTTGAAGGCCTGTTTATTGTTGAGAAACAATGGAAAACCCTTCACATTCCAAAACCTAACCCTAGAAGATGAAATGCCAAAATGTGGGCCCCGTTTTGGGTAAATTGGTACATCAATTTCCCGGGGTCGTAACTTTGGCATACGATCTCTGTTTGACGCGTATGATAGCTCGTTTGAAAGATCTATCCGAGAACTACCACTTTGGGAAGGGAAACATCGGTCCATGGACCCATGTTCCCCCCAGATTTCCCAAAAAATGTCGTTTAGGGCCTCAAAACGGCTTCGGAAGTTCAGGACCCGAAAAACTGCTAAAAATAGTAAGTTGTGCTACAATTAAGGAAACTGAAAATGCTGAGAGAAACAATGATGGGGTTCCAGATGGACTTGGCAAGTGGCCACCAATATCCACCTGGATCAGTGCGTATAAACGCGGGTGAGAAGAAAAAAAGGCGCGTATACGTACATACGTAGGTTCACAGAAGGAAAGGCGCGTACATGTTGGAAATCTATGTTCTGGTCCATGGTATTTGGTCCATGGTATTTTGGTATTGGTCTGTGGTATTTGGTCTGAAGTGTTGACCCCAGGTATTGGGTCCTAGGTATTGGTTCTACATGGTTTTGGACCATGGTATTGAGAGAGGCCTAAACCTATATAAGGAGAAGATCATTAGGCCAAGGTTGTGCAAGTGTGTGATGAATATCTGATGAAGTGTGAGATCTAGTATACTGGTTATGGGTTTGAAATGGTTGTCTCGATCTGAATCATGAAGGCTTCTATGCGATTGATAAAGGTTGATGGACCAGAATCTTGAAGACTAAAACGTATTATCATTATATGGTATGATCATGAATAGATCTGAATACTGACGCATGTTTTATCCTTTATATCTTATGGTCTGGGAATATCTGAAGTTGGTAATTGCAGTGAAGGTATAAGTAATTATCTTCAGATCTGTACACGGGTTCTCTCCGGTGAAATTGCGTGTACACGCTAGTTTGACACAATCAAGTAGCGTATACATTATGGGAGTTGATATTTCAGGTTGCTGTTGGTTCTAGTGGTTGTTGCAGAGTTTTGGGCTCTGGTCTGTGTTTTGGTAACTATGTTTTAATGACAGGGTTTCAAGTGATTCAGTATTGGGTGATTCAAAGATTGATGATGCAGGTATAGTTGATGATTTTATTGCGGTGGTGATTGTTTTGTATTTATGGATCCAGTCTGAAAATTATGAAACGTGGTCCATGGAAGAAAAGAGAAGGTTGTAGCCTTCTGTAGGCCAGCACCTACGTACTAGTACATCAGCTAGTACAAGAGCTAAGGGGGTTGTAGCTCCCTTCCAGGAGTCTGGATAACAAGAGAAGGTTGCAGCCTTCTTTAGGTAGAAGCCCGCATACTGGTATAAGACTACACCAATACATAACTGTTATACAGGAATAGAGTCCACACGGATGCTGCTATTCCCACTAGGATGGGTGGCTATCTTAGAAACAAACAATCAAAGTCTACTATTGATTCCTTTTATGAAAATAGATGAGAGGAGAACCAAGAGGGCTAACCTGATTCTTGAGCTCGATTCCCTCTCCTTCTTGATAGAGTTTTGCTGCTCGCTCTTTGTCTGCTCAACTTCAAAAGGACCCGTAGAATCACAACAACAACTACTATGCAAGAAACAAAGATCTAAATTCATAAATAATGCAGGATCAGATGTACATTAACCATATACAAGCATATATAAACAAGTTCACCAGGATATGGAAGGAAACAAGAATAACTTTATTCAGATAAAAAGTAGCAAGAGGATTACAACCATGAGCAACTCTGACCCAGCATCATCCTCCAGCTAAGAAGCCCTTCTTTCACCTCAAGCAAAGAAAAATCACCCAACACTATGAATGTACACCAGAATCCAACACACTTCTCTATAAGTTACAAAATCACGCCTCTGGATCTCTGTGACAGGATCCATATATAGATGATTACCAAAGGTGAGTCATTTTTGGATCTTGATTAGTGTCTTCTCTCTGATAGTTCCTCCTTCCACTTGGAGAATGAAGTCCTACTCATCCACTGGTCGAAAATGGAGTGGCAAGTGTCAGAGGGGAAGCTTCTGGAAGATTCCATGATCTTCCACCTCACATTTTGGTCCCTGCCATTTGTCCATTCCCGACCATAACACCCTACAGAGGAGAAAAACAGTATGCATCGCACCTTGTACATTGGGAAGGTGATATGCATCGCACCCTCTGCATGGAGCTTTCAGTATGGTCCAGTTTTGACCATTTATGAGTAGTTTTCAGTGGAGAACTTCTGGGAGATGATGTAACCGGTTGAACTTGTTCCTTTAGGCAATGAAGCAACCCTTTTAGGGACTTAAGAGCCCTCAGTTTATGGACATTTTTGATTGGGGTTGAAGTGCCCAAAAATGTCAATAACAGTTGCCCCCTAAAGCATGAGGTCGTTAATCGTTTTTGATGCCGGGGGAAATGCTTTACTATGAGGATCTGAAGTTTTTCTGAGCTGGGAGGTGACCTGTAATAAGATACAATACAATACATTATTTGACAACATTTTTTTTCATGATCTAGCTGAGGCGGGCATTTCCATGCTCAGCTTTTATAAACTCATTTTCATGTACATGGGACAGATGATCGTCTGTGTGACAGACTGATGATATGGACACATCGTCCTTTGATTTGGATGATCGTCTGTTCGACAATGATGTACACTGGATGCTTTTATATTGCTGAATATATTGCAACCTGGATGGATGAAACTAGATCCGGGGTCTTCAAACTCGGCCAATCTTCACTCGGAGTACATGTCGATCCATGTGAAAAATGTTTTGGAGTCGAACATGGAAGGACATCGCCTGATTACCAGCCAATGATGTAAGCTGTTAACAGGCGCAAAAGGAATCACCAATAATGACAATGACCCTCAAGGTACTACAATACAATTTAAGTGGTGTGAAAAAGGGACTTGGCGTCGAACAGCACGCAAAATCTCTCGGTCGAAGGTCATTGATGTAAACCTGTCGCCGAAAGTGAGAAACTTGCCATTGAGGCATGCAAGCTTCAAAGCACTGAAAGGGTTGTTCCTAAGTCAACTTCTTGGATAATGAGCTGATGTCGACAAGAAGCGACCCGCCGCAGGAGGGCCTTAATGAATCCCACATCAACGACACGAAACGAAGCAAATGATTTTGGAGGTGAAAATAAACTGACGATATGGGGGTTCAGTGTGGCGGTCATGAAGGAATGAAGCATGAATGTATTGCAGTGGGTGAGACTCAGGTGAATTGTCTGAATGACTTCTCTTGAACATATTGGCGACACTAACGATGGATTGGTAGCGTTAACCCCAGAGATGGATGGTGTGACAGACCAATGGTGAAGACCAGTGAACAAAACAACCCAACCTAGCATGGATGCGGAAGGAAAGTGTCATGTTCAAGAGCGACTTGCTACCAGTAAAGTTTCTTCTTGTTTTCTTCCCAATTTTCCCCAGTCATTGCTGACCAATACCTCTTTATTTTTGTCAAGCTGGAGGAGGATAACATATGCTTGTTCTATAATCCGCCCTTCGGGCGAACCTATAGCTATATTTTAGCGAGCCTAGCGACAGTGAAACTCGTTCTCGTCCTGTTGGATGAGTTTGTTGCTATTAGTTTTAACGAGTTTAGTGACAAAGACAACTCGATCTCTTTCAATTTTAGAGAGTCTGAAAGAAACAGAAAGAACACTCCGAAGGTTCTTTTTCATTGTATAATCCCTTAAGTCCAAAAAAGCGTAAAATAATACAAAAGGGATGAATTTTCGATAGTTTTAACGAGCCGAACAAGACAAGCGCTCGATCTTTTTGTGTAATAATCCCTTAGGTCTAAAAAGATTAAAATCTAGAGGAGGGATAGCACTTCTGATGCCTTTTAATGAGCCAGAGAGGCCAATTGCTTGGCAATCTTTTCATATTTTACGAGTTAGGTGAAAAGAGCTTAAAGAAGACTCATTTTCGAAGAACGAGTGATGGTTTCGGGCAGCAACTAATTCCAGGTAAGATTTGGAATTTTCAAATCACGGCAGTGTTACAAGGATGGCTAGCAGAATCACTCTCCACAGATGTTCCTCGAAGGGGTAAACAATCATGTGGGGGTGAATGATCGGCTAAAAATAGAGTGGAGGTGATGGCGAGAACACGACCAAGGCTCAAAAGCTGGCGATAAGGCATTCACAATGATTATTTACCCATTCATTTTTTAACGAGCTTAAACGCGGGGAGAAACAATTGCTCATGACTTATGTTTATTTTTTAACGAGCATGAACTATGCGCTAAAACTGCTCGTGGAGAGTTTATTTTTTAACGAGCTTGAACTCTGTGACAACATTGCTCGCCAGTCGTATGATAAAAATGTCTCATTTGAGATGCTATTTTGAAGTGGCTTACATCTCTAAAGCTTTGCCACAGATCCTCTCTTTATGCAAGCTAGGAAACGACTAGCCTTACGGGTGTAAAGGGTTAGAGGTCCTACAAATTTAAAAAATAAATAGCCGCTCTTCACTTGCATGCGAAAGGTTGCATTCCCCCAAGTGTAGCGAAAAATTTCCAGGTTACCAAGAAAGTTCTTATAAGCGTAACAAATAAAAATCTTTCTCGGCGATGTCTATCGAAACAGAAAAAGGGGAGCATCATCATCCGGCATAAACTTAACGAAGGTATCTTATTCCAGTCTGTTCCCATTTTCCTGTGAGGACAGGTTCGCCATACTAGTCATATATCCTTCGCGGAAATCAACCCTATACCCAAGGTTTCCCTGCCGAAACAGACTAGGGTACATGCCCCCTGGGTTTCAGTCACATCTTCCTGAATCACTCGCGCTCATCAGGTGGACGAACTAGAGACCGATGAGACATTTCTTGCGTGAAAAGACCATTCATGGATGGCATTTTACTATTTGCGGTGTGTGAACCGGGGAATGACATTTGGTCTACGAGCTTGACCATTCTGCCTTCGTGCGGAAAACACATTGCTCTAAAGAGTGAGGAGACGATGGCTCCCATGCAATAAATATAGTCGCATCCAAGGAGTAGATTGTAATCTAAAGGTTCTTGAACTACCATAACGTTCATGTGAACAATTTTCCTTCTCAAAGTAATGGGCACATTTGGAAGGATCCCTAAAGGTTGAATGGTTCCCTTATCGAAGCCTGTTAGATTTCTCATTTCAGGCAAAAGCAATGGCGAACCAAGCGCTTTCCAAGTAGTTGAGGAAATGATACTCACAGAGGCCCCCTCATCAATGATGGTACCAACCATGACCATTCTATAAGCTTGTACAATAATTCTGAATGTTACACTGGCTGGTAAACGGGGTCTGCCTAGTAGATTCCAGTCGAAGGAAACCACTAGGTTGCTTGGTGGTGGGACCGAATAGACAGCCGTGTAGGACTCTGATGAACTTCCTTCATGCGGTAAAGGAATGGGAGGACTGCCCCCAAGCTCATCGGAGTCAGTGTTGATGAAAATAATTTGAACGCTATCGTTCTCCTTCTCTTCAGTGACGGTATCGTTCGAAGATGAACACTCTGAAGGCAATACCGGGTCAATTACCGTATCGACCCTTTGACTTTCGTCTGGTATGGATTCCGAGGGTTCATTTTCAACGATAGGTGCTTCAGCTGACCACAAGGATGGGCCAGCCGGATTTTCAACCGGTGGAGGGCTCGACAAGAGTTTTTGATATCTAGGAGGAAGTCGTAACGGTGAAACAGATGATTATATAAAACTCTTTTAGCCTCTTCAAGGAAGGGACAATGGTGGATGGCATGATCGCCTTCACACAACTTACAAGGAAGTTTCAAATTCCTTCTTTGTCCATGTGCTTCACTTTCACTGGTTGACAGTGAGCATTCAACATGATCGCCAGAGGTTGATGCTACTAGATGGTGCAAATGAGGAGATCAGTCCCTTCAGATCCGAGGGATGCAGGGAAAATCTCGGTGATAGTGGTCTCCATTGCAAATGACGCAAGGAGATTTAGGTTTTGACTGTGTGGTGTGTGGATTTTTGCTAGACGATACTTGGTTGCTCCCATTCGATTTTGGTTCCATTTTCTTCTTTTCCTTTTTCTCTTTCCGCTTCTTCTTCTTCTCAGTTACTTGACTTTTAGCTTTATTGGTTTTATCAAGAGAAGAGGAATGAGGAGAAGGAGAATCAGATGAAGTAGAAGGTTGGGAGGCAACTCTAGTGTCGTCTAGTTGCTAGTTAGACTGTTTAGGAATTGTGGGATTCTGAACGACAGAGGAATAGAAGAGCTAGACCGACAAACCAATTGTCAATCCTGGAAGTGACAAAGTGTCGATATGGGGTGGACCAACATCTCCCCAAGATAGGAAGGGACTAGGATTTCCTTCACGGGGAAATCCTTGGTTGGTAGACTCCATTTTCTCAACTTGAAGATCAACGGGGGAATTTGTGACGTTATTCCGATTTAAAATAAATTTTTAGACGCTTGGACACAACCTATTTTTTCAATTTTAAAGAGTCAAGAAAAAACAAAATATGACTCTAATCGCCTTCAATTTTTATTGAGCTTAAAGTGACAAGCGCTCAGAGGACCTTTTCCTTTAAGGAGTCTGAAAAGGAGAAAAATGGACTTCTCTGGAGATCTAGGCAGAGAGGATTACCAAATCAATCGTAACACTGCAAAATACTTTTTACGGTATGGCAGCCAGTGTTCCTAAATGCTATGTTCGTTGCATTACGATCGATAGGGCGGCAGACATGGCTTCCTAAGGATAAGGGATGAAGCCTATAGTGGTCTCCCAATATATACGCGACGGTACGTGGGAGCACAAGTCCGTACTGGCACTTATCGTCTTAGAGTGGAGGAATCACCCAACCAACACTGAAAGCAACAGTTACCAGGCTTTACGACGCTGGAATACGTCTCTGGCCTAGACCTCTAGATGTTGCGTTAAGTTCCAAAGCATTATTAGATTCATTGAGATTTATTTTAAGTTGATCTTGCTTAGCAGTTTTCCTTTCAGGTTCACCACATGATGTATGTATAATTCCTAAATGCAGTCTAAGATGATAAATAGACATTTTATCTTCTTTCAGCAATGAAAATCCTAGCTACTAAGGGGAAGAAAGTCAAGCATCTTTTCTTCATAGAGCACAGAGCACACGCTAATATGCACAGTCCTAAATCAAGCCAAGCATTCAAGATGAAAATGGACATGCATGTATTGGTTTTTAGCTCTCTTAATGCGTAAATGACGCTAAGAAAGCTATGTGAAAAACTGATTTTCTTTTAAAGCGACTGTACTCAACAAAATTCTTTTTCAAAATGAAGTGAAAGCAAGAGAGACACTTTGCGATTTTGAAATGGAAATTGCTCTTCGACACTTTAAAACTAGTAATTCAAATCTTATGCAATAGTAACTGTATAATCAACCATCCAAGAGAATGGGATTTCTTTCTAAAATTAAAAACGACGTCTATGATACTTTCAGATCTAGAGATGACAGTTAGACTATGTTACTTTTTGCAAAAGAGAACTAAAACGACGCACAATACATAAAAAATGTTTATTGTTCTTTGCACGAAGGAGGCGGAATAATGCAAAAGAAGGGGGTATTCACAGAAGTACAATGATTACAGACAGCAAAAACTCTTGAATAAGACTGAAAATAGTGAGAAAAATCCACAGTCGGAGGGTAAAATCAGTCCTCCCTAACCATCGCACCTGTTACACAGTCAACTCAGTATGCAACGCACCTACTCCATTCGGGAAGTGCGATGCATACAGGTTGCCTTGAAGGCAAGGTGTGATGGTTACAATGTGAGACTTTGAACGAGACTTCACTCACAGTTTGTAGTTTAGTTCAGGTGTTTAAGCTGAATAAGTATAGATCAATGTATGTAAAAACACAGGGGTGATTTAAGAGGTTACTAAAGCCACCACTCAGGGAAATTAGATTGCTTGCA
>APFE030792552.1:18343-41516 GCA_000404065.3 Pinus taeda
CGGGATGATTAGTTCTCCCCTAGAAACTATGGAACATGATGATTAGTTCTCTTGTGGGATGGGTTGATTGGTTCTCCCATGGAAATTATGAAATAGGATGATTAATTCTCCTGTGGGTTGGGGTGATTAGTTCTCCCATGGCGACTGTGGGCTAGGAAGATTCGTTCTCCTGTGGACAGGGTGATTAGTTCTCCCATGGCCACTGTGGGCTAGGAAGATTCGTTCTCCTATGGACAGGATGATTAGTTCTCCTGTCGAGCCATCCTACCCATGAAGTCTAGGATTCATGGGAAGTACCTCTCATTTGATCAATGAGCAGGGAAATGGGGTTAGGGACCATAGTAGTACTATCAATGGACACATCGATGTATCTACCATACTCCCTATGCTAGGATGACCTCCATTAATTTGGGATCATTCAAACTGATTTGGGATCATTCAAACTGATTTGGGATCAGTATGAGTGGTTTGAGACACTCTCTTGTGATATTGATTTGGGATCAATAAAACTGACTTCGGGCTAGTAAAAGTGATATGACACACTCTCTTCAAATGAAACTGACTTCGGGTCAGTAGAGAATGGTATGAGACATTCTCGATCAATTCTTCTTCTTCATGGTTCAGCAAAGCAAAGCAAAGCTCAGCAGAGTAGAGCAGTGCAGGGCACTGATGGCAGAGATAGTACAGTCAAGCATATGGATCAACATATGGAGTTCTCCCTAGTTGAGAGCGAGTGTTAAAATTAGCAACTAGGGCCAATATCCATGGGGGCCATCTTATTAATAAAAGCTGATATTTTTCTTGGATCCCTCTCATCGAGAGGTGTTAGATTGATCTAAAGATCATCCGATTCCGATAAGTATTCATGGAGATATGAATTTATTTGTGTTATAGGACAATTCGTCAAGGTCGGCCAACAACCAAATAAACCCCACTTGTGCTCAACATTTTAGTATAAATATAGGTGGCCTTTAAGTCATTTCATCACACTTAGGATCTCTTCCTCTCTACTTGTCTTTGGGTTTTAGTATGAGGAGTGATCCTAAGGGATAATGCTACCCTAATCCAAAGGGCACAAGCCAAAACTGTCGGGAACTACCAAAACTATCGAGAAAAGCTAGAATTGCCGACAAAAGCTGGAACTACTGGAACTACTTGGAACTACCGGGAAAAGCCGAAATTGCTGGGAACTACAGGAACTTCCAGAAAAAGACGCAACTGTCAGAACTGCCGGGAATAGCTGAAATTGCCAAAATTACTGGGAACTACTGGAACTGCCGTGAATAGCTGGAACAACCAGAACTACTGGAACAACCAGGAAATCTGACACAAAGGGAAAAAGCCAGAACTGTCGAGAACTGACGAACTAGGATGCAACAACAAGCATGCAAAGGAAAACAAGCATGCTAGGGACAACAAGCAAACAAGATGCAGCCAACACATAGGTCAGTATGGCAACATGGTGCAGCAATGGAACATAATGCAGTACAATGATGGGTACAGTCATGATTAATGAAGCATGATGAGATGCAACATAGTGATGATGAGTACAACATGGTGCAGCACGGTGAGGTGCACCATGATGATGAAATGCAACACAACGATAGGTGAAGGAGTCACCTTGGAGAATTAGTTGAAGCAACATGTCTTCAACTGATCTCATGTATCATCTTCTTAAATATGATCTATGCTCTTATCTAGATAAGTCAAAGTGTTGACTTCCATTGTAAACATACTATCTCTCTCTCTCTGTTGAACTATTGAATAAAATATAAGAAGAATTGATCAAGGGTTTCCCCACATTGGGTTTTTTCCTTGGCTAGCGCCAAATCTTGTGTCCTCTTATCTTGGCTTGTCTTCTTTGATTTATGTTTATGTTTAAACTGCAGTTTACTTTAATGCTAATGTGATTGCTAATCTGGAAAAGATATTGAGCTAACTGTGAAAATTGAAATAAATTTCTCTAAGCATAGAACATATCTAAAGTTAGCATGGTATCAGAGCTAAGGTGAAGATAATGCCCAAGCAAGAGTGAAAGAGCATTCATTGAAGACAATTGGGAAAGGATAAAAGGATTAGTGGATTCCTCATCCCTCTTCAAATTCATCGAGGGTGAAGTTGAAGTAGAGAATATTATCATAATAGTGCGGCAAAAGTTTCTGATGGCCTACCTAAAGATCACTTCTTTGGGAAGTCCATATCTAAGGGTGGAAGGAAAGGTAGATGCCTTGGTTTCAATAAGTTCGACCATTATGCGAAGGAGTGTCTGAATGGAAGAGACACATCTACTGATGAAGATAACAATCATTCTAGGGGCATCTTCAATGATCAAAGGAATGACATGTAATGCAGGTCATCAAGGAAATGGCTGACTCTTCAAAGAAAGCAAGGAACCCCAGGTATGAAGAATCAAATGTTGTTTTTGTTAAGATAAAGAAGTCTTATTCTGTATTGGCCCTCTCCTTCAGATTATTTGGGAATATGGCTTATTGATTTTAGTGCTTCAAGGCATTTCATCGGATAGAAGGGTGCACTCTCTAATTTGGTGGAGATGGAAACAATCGTGGGATTATACTTGGAGCCGATGCCACCTATCTCAGAAAGGGTGTAGGGAATGTTACCCCTCAATTGAATGAGGGTAACTCGATTCATTTACATAATCTCTTTTATGTACCTGATCGTAAGAACAACCTGGTGTCCATTTCAGCAATGGAAGTCAAAGGTTACGAGGTGGCACTCATCGATGGAAAGGTATGTGTTTGAAAATAGAATTTTCAAAGATTTTTTTGAGTTCAGGGTTGTATCAAGTTGTAGGAAGTCCACTGTGGACCATGTCCATGGACACATAGCACCAGAGGTCTGTAATTCAGATGGTGACAAGGATACCTGAATTCAAAAATAGCATGAAAGTACATGTCTGAGATGTACCGAAGGAAAATATTACAAGGGCACCATTCCCCTCATATAACAGTTCCACGGGTTTGGAACAACCCGAGGGGTTTGAGATTGATGATCAGGAATATCATGTATGCAGATGGAAGAAAGCCCTCTATGGATTGAAGAAAATCCCCCTGGGCGTCGTATGAGAGGATTGATAGCTGTTAGATAAACCTGAGATTCACTCAGAGTGAAGCCGATCCAAATCATTGTTTGAAGGTTGTGGATGATAGACCTCTCATACCAACACCTTATGAGGACAACCTATTTATGATAGGTGCAGACCTTCTCATTTGCAGAAGTAAGAGGGAGTTGGATTCTGGATGTGGAATGATAAATTGCAAGCCTGTGACTACCTCTAGGATCTTAACTTTCAGAAGTTATATGGTAGTGATGTCAGACCAGATTTGGAAAATGCCTCTGAGTTTCATAAACTCATTCACGTTGATGTTCTTGGTGAACTTCCGTCTCGATATATGTTCTGCAGTTAGCATGGTGAGCTCATATTTGGTTGAGCCCCACTGGATTGGTGCCAAGAATCTTCTGAGATATATTTGGGACATAATATCTCATTGATTGAGATACACTACCATAAATATGAAGCTTCATGATTATTTGAATGTTGACTAGGCAGGTAATGTAGAGGATCACTAGAGAACTTCTCAGTGTTGGTTCTCTTTGGATTCTGCTTCGGTATCATGGATAAGCAGGAAGCAGAAGGCGGTTGTTATAAGCACCACTGAGACTGAATACATAGCTACAAGTATGATCTCGTGTGAAGCTACATGGTTGCGAAAGCTCTTAAGTGAGTTGTTTGTACACATGATGAATACCACAGTGATTCTCTGTGACAACCAGAGGGGGGATTCGATTATTGAGGAATCCTGTATTCGATGATTGCTTCAACAAATAAACATCAGATACTGCCTTATCTGGGATACGGTAAGTCGACAAGCGAGGAGGCTCCATGGCATTGAGACTGATGTACATGTTGCAGACATTTTGTCAAAGACCCGGGGAAAGGTCAAATCTGTGACTTTCCCAAACGACTTGGAGTCGTTGAGAGACCTTCTTATAAGGGTCCTGCATGTTGCATGCATTGAGCTCTAGCGAGCTTGGGGTACTTACTCGAGAAACATACGACCACAAGGCAACTCACCCTCCCCTAGTGGTGCACTATGTACAATATGACAAGTTCAACCTTCCCCTTTGATACCTCGTGGCGACTGTGGAATAGGATGTTTAGTTCTCCTGTGGGTCAGGATGATTAGTTCTGCCATGGAAACTGTGGAATAGGATGATTCGCTCTCCTGTGGGCTGGGATGATTAGTTCTCCCGTGGCGACTGTGGAACAGGATGATTAGTTCTCTTGTGGGTCGGGATGATTAGCTCTCCCATGGCAACTGTGGAATAGGATGATTAGTTCTCCTATGGGCAGGGATGATTATTTCTCCTGTGGCAACTATGGAACAAGATGATTAGTTCTCCTGTGGTCCGGGATGATTAGTTCTCTCACAGAAACTATGGAACAGGATGATTAGTTCTCCTGTGGGCTGGGATGATTAGTTCTCTTGTGGCAACTATGGAATAGGATGATTAGTTCTCCTATGGGTTGGGATGATTAGTTCTCTCATGGCAACAACGAAATAAAATGATTAGTTCTCCTAAGGGATAGGATGATTAGTTCTCTCGTGGCGACTGTGGGGCAGGATGATTCATTCTCCTCTGGACAGGATGATTAGTTCTCTTGTCAAGGCATCCTACCCATGCAGTTTGGGACTCATTTGAAGTACCTCTCATTTGATCAATGAGCAGGGAAATGGGGTTAGGGACCATAGTAGTGCTATCGATGGACGCATTGATGTATCTATCGTACTCCCTATGTTAGGATGACCTCCATTGATCTGGTATCAGTATGAGTGGTTTGAGACACTCTCTTGTGATATTGATCTGGGATCAATAATGCTAACTTCAAGCCAGCAAGAGTGATGTGACACACTCTCTTCAGATGAAATTGACTTTGAGTCAGTAGAGAATGGTATGAGACAATCTCGATCAATTATTCTTCTTCATGGTTTAGCAGAGTAGAGCAGAGTAGTGTAGGGCATTGATGGCAAAGATAGTACAGTCGGACATATGGATCAGCAGATGGAGTTCTTCCTAGTTGAGAGGGAGTGTTAAAATTTGTAACTAGGGCCAAACTCCATGTGGGTCATTTTATTAATAGAAGATGATATTTTTCTTGGATCCCTCTCATCAAGAGGTGTCGGATTGATCTAAAGATCATCTGATTCTAATAAGTATTCATGGAGATATGAATTTGTTTATGTTATGGGACAATTCGTCAAGGTCGGCCATCAACCAAATAAACCCCACTTGTGTTCAATGTTTTAGTATAAATAGAGGTGGGCTTCAAGTCATTTCAACACACTTGGGATCTCTTCCTTTCTACTTGTCTTTGGGTTTTAGTAGGAGGAGAGATCCTAAGGGATAACACTACCCTAATCCAGAGGGCAGAAGCCGGAACTACTGGAACTGCTAGGAAAAGCCGGAACTATTGGGAATTCATGGGAAAGACAGAAATGTGGAACTGCCAAGAACTATAGGAATTGCCGTGAAAAGCGGAAACTTTCGAGAATAGCCGAAATTGTAGGAACTGTTAGGAACTGCCGGAACTGCTAAGAATAGCTAGAATTGCTTAAACTGTCGGAACTTTCGAGAACAGTCGGAACTGTTGGGAACAGCCGGAACTGTTGAAATAACTGGGAGGGTTGACGTAGAGGGAAGAAGCTGGAACTGTCGGGAACTGCCGAACTAGCATGCAACAACAAGGACAACAAGCAAGCTAGGGACAACAAGCAAGCTAGGGACAACAATCAAGCAAGATGCAGCCAACACATAGGTCAGTATGGCAACATGGTGCAGCAATGGCACATAATGAAGTATAGTGATGGGTACAGTCATGATTAATGAAGCATGATGAGATGCAACATAGTGATGATGGGTGCAACATGGTGCAGCACGGTGAGGTGCACCATGATGATGAAATGCAACACAACGATAGGTGAAGGAGTCACCTTGGAGAATCAGTTGAAGCAACATGTCTTCAACTGATCTCATGTATGATCTTCTTAGAGATGATCTACGCTCTTATCTAGATAAGTCAAAGTGTTGACTTCCGTTGTAAATGTACTATCTCTCTCTCTCTCTCTGTTGGACTATTGAAGAACATATAATAAGAATTGATCAAGGGTTTCCCCACATTGGGATTTGTCCCTGGCTAGCACCACATCTTGTGTCCTCTTGTCTTGGCTTGTCTTCTACGATTTATGTTTATGTTCTAACTGCAGTTTACTTTAATGCTGATGTGATTGCTAATCTAGAAAAGGTATTGAGCTAACTGTGAAAATTGAAATAAATTTCTCTAAGCATAGAACATATCTAAAATTAACATGGTATCAGAGCTAAGGTGAAGACAATGCCTAAGCAAGAGTGAAAGAGAAATCAACGAAGATAGTTGGGAAAGGATAAAAGGATTAGTGGATTCCTCATCCCTCTTCAAATTCACCAAGGGTGAAGTCGAAGCAGAGAATTTATCAAGATAGTGCAACAAAAGTTTCTGATGGCCTACCTAAAGATCACTTCAATGGGAAGTCCAGATCTAAGGGTGGAAGGAAAGGTAGATGCCTTGGTTGCAATAAGTTCGACCATTATGCGAAGGAGTGTCTGAATGGCAGAGACACATCTCTTGACGAAGATAACAATCATTCCATGGGCATCTTCAATGATTAAAGGAATGACAGGTAATGCAGGTGTGAAGTAGGAAAGTGTTCCCTCTGCTGACGGAGGCAACCCCTCTAGCCCTAGAGTGGGTCTAATCACAGCAAAGACAAAACAACAATAGATTCCCTTAAAAATTCATCGTTGGAGGCCTACCTCAAACCAGTGGTTGATGACGTTTCGTTGCACTGCTCTAGCTTCTGTTTCCTTCTCCTTAATGAGCAATCAACCTGAAACACCACAAGAAAAAAACGAAGCACGTAACCTAGAACAACAATGATCTATTTAATTATAAAGTCAAGAACTCATAAGGTATCAAGTAAATGCACACAAGATATAGGAAATCATCATTGATTGTATTAAAATGAATCAAGAACAAAGCTTACAACCAAGTCTTGACATCGCAAGCCTTCTCAGAGGGTCCATCCAGTATGTTTCTTCAAGCATTCACTCTCAAATGGGTCTCCCAAATGGAAAATATCTCTCTCTCACTCACAAGCTTTAATACAAAGCTAAGGTACTCCACAACCTCTTAACAAACTATTGGAAATCCCACACTTATCACACTCACACCAAAGCTATCTACTAAACTCAAAAGCACTAGCAGCACTGCCCAACCAAAAGAACTAGCAGATCATAGCAATGGTGAGTGGTTTTATAGGAGAAGGAGTCTCCATGAAATGAGGGAGAGAGAGCTTATCCTCAAGGATGGTTGCACAAAGGACAGAACCACCATCCTAGAGGAGGAAGGGCGACCCAAACTGACCCAACAACTAGGTCTAGAGACATCCAGAAGGCTGACTATTGGAACAAACTCACCCAATCTGAATCGTCACTAGCCGTGAACTAAGTCTCAGCGATAACATCGCAAGGAGGAAATGCATGCAAACCAATCGCTGCGATAAATAGCTGACAGACGCATGTGGGGCCCTAGAATTCGACTGTTGTGGGAAGTAGGTGTACACCTGCGATGGTGTGGTGATGAGACTGTTTTTGATAGGGGATCATCGCACATATTAAAGGTTTACTCGCGATGAGGCAAAAACTTAGGGAATAAGGGTCAATTTTTAGCATCAGAGAGCATTTGCTTAATCTTCTTTCATGAGTGGGAAGATATGAACATGTTTATTTGATACATGACACAACACAGGGACTGAGATGAGGACAGTGACAAATTACTGTGTAACAGATGCCCCCTAAAGCATGAAGCCCGAGAGAGTGGAATGGGTGAAAGGCTTTACGAAACTGTCTGAACTAAAACACCACCTTGAAGAACCTCCAGGCGCAAGTACAACTGATATCTCTGATAGTGAAATACATGTAGTCTAGGCATGGACACAACCATCCAAAAGACATATGAAACTTGGTCGTGGTATGGACACAACCACCTAGTTGATCAGACCATATATAATGAGAAAGTCATGGTCGCATCCATCCAATCAAAGAGTCATGTATGTAATCACGAACTAATCGACGTAGCCCAAACATATGTGATCTTAGTCCGGGGTCTTGAAACCCTAACCGATCTTAGTACAAATTCTAGCATGCAAACAAATGTGCTAAATTCGAGCATGATAGAAAATCACTTGATTACTGGTCAATGATGAAAACCATTAACAAGCGTGAAAGAAACCACCAACAATGCCAATGGATCTCAAGGTACCATCTAGTACAATCCACTAAGTGTGAAAAATGAGCTAAAGTCGAACACTCGTGGAATCACCCAATCGAAGACCAATGATGAAAGTTTGTCGTTAGGCGTGAAGAACTTGCCATTGAGGCATGCAAGATCCAAGGTACCGAAGGGGATCTCTAGAACAATCTCCAGGATAATGAGATGGTATCGACAGGAGATGATCTGTCGTAGGAGGGCCATAATGTTTCCCCCATCAACGATGTGAGATAAGGAACAAGTAGTAGATGGCAAAACAAAGTATCAGAGGAAGAGGTTGGGATGCAAACTGCAGAAGGATTATACTCTTGAACATGCCAACGGCACGACTCTGGAGGGTGGGAGCATATTGGTACCAAGGGATCGAAGGTCTGATGGAGACAACATGGATCAGATGGAATGAGGCAAAATGGCAACCCAAAACCCCAGAAGTCCAATGACGGTGTGAGGATATCCCAACCCGACAAGAAGCAAAAGTGTCGATGTTCAAGAGTGACTAGCTGCCGTAGGTAACCAATGATGACTTCCAAATTTTCCCCCACCATTGCTGGCGAGTACCCCAATTATTTTTGAAAACAAGCTTGAAGGGGATAGCATATGCTTGTGATATAAGTTCGACCTTTGGACAAATCTAACCTAGTAATAATTTAACGAGCCCTAGGGAGGAGAAGCTTGCCTCTCGTCATGGCAATGAGTCCAATGTTGTCAGGGTTTAACAAGTCTGACATAGGGAAAACTCAGAGTCTTTTTCATGTTTAGAGGGTTTGAAAAAGACACGAAAATTAAAACTCCAGGGGGGTCATTTTTCGTAAATTTGTGTCCCTCGAGCTCAAAAAAGTATAAAATAATACTTGAGAGGACCACTTGACCATTATGATCAAGGATTACTTTTCATAAGTAGTGGCCTCGATCTAAAGAAGTAAAAAAAGATCAAAGACATGTCCTTTCATAACTAGTATCAAACTCGAAACGACAAAAGTCCAAAAATCTTTTCGTGTTTATACGGTCATAAAAGAGTTCAAAGTGGACTGCCTTTTATTCCAGTTAACGAGTTAAAAGGGAAAACTCGGCAATATTTTCGCCTTTTGAGTTAGAAAAAAGCTTAAAGAGGACTTTTGGAAAATATGGACCAAGTGTATATGAATCATGACATGTACCCGCCATCCCTGTTTCTGCACAAAAAAGCGCACTATAAGATCCATTCGATAGAAATACATTATATATATGGAAATTAGGTTAAAAAATAAAGATCCTAAACAACATTTAAAATAAATGGTAAAAACCATAAACCCTATAGTGCAAAACCTTAAAAATTTGGAAAAATCACTATAAAAGGGTTCCATGGCAATTCATTTTTACATTTACCTTTTGAGTTTTTTTACCTTTGTTGGATTTATGTGCAAACCTACACAAAGTTCTGAGTTCGATTCCCGTATCGGCGATCAACCATCTCGCCCGAGACTCCTACCAAGTAAGTAATCCCTCTTTTCTGCCATATTTCCATGATTTTTTTAGTCAAATTCATGTTTCATAGGTGGTTTTCGATGGATTTTTAGTTCCAAATCTGCCTCTTGGTCGTCGCAGAAGATCTGCTTGGGTTAGTGACGACCGAGCATGCTAACACACACCACCGTCAGGATCGTTGCTAGATATAGATGTACTCTCGCAACGATCGCGAAAAAAATGAACTCTAACCTCAAGCCGTCACTGCTGTTTGAAAAACAGCCGCGATGTCACCAGCAAGATTAATTTTTTTATAATTTGTGCAATTACGCTTATGGAAAATATCCTAATTATTTTTTCTTTCAAAGCAGGGAAAAATGGCATTCATATAGTAGGAAAGAACCCACGATGACAACGATGGACAAGCATTTAACGATCCTGAGTGGAGGAGAGCCCTACGTGATTGTGGATTGCTGAAATTTTTCCTTACACCACACCAGCCTGACTTGCTAGAGCTACTGATCTGCTCATGGAACCTGACAGAGGGGAAGTTTGTCATTTGTGGCAAGGACATTGACTTTGACGTGACGATTATATATTTTTTGACTGTTTTATCTCGTCACGACGAGAGACGGACCTTAGATGGTACACGGGTTGTTGATGAGACCCTTGCTATGTTGATAGCACGGCTGTGCCCAGGGGTGCGCAAATCATTCACCAGCGGGAAACGATAGATCCCGACAGTGGGGGACTTGACCCTTCGCTCAGTATTGTTTATGGTTATGAGAGCAGCAGCCTCTCAAGCACAACATGAGGCAATAAAGACTCATATTTAGCTGGCCCTTGATTGCCTCATTCCGACCATGTATAACTGGGTCGAAGCAGTGTCCATTAACACGAAGAGGCAGCTTATTAAGTGTCGAGGAGGGGAGGAAAAACAGTTCGGATACTAATCCATTGTGGTTCTACTCATGCTGGAGTGGGTGTCATCCCTTCAGCTACAGGATATGGACATGTATATGCCTGGGCCACGGGAGACCCGTATCACCCAATGGGCTCATATTATGCCATGAGGGGGTGGTAGCCGACTGGTATCATGGGGAGTGATGTTCCGAGAGTGGCTAGATTGTCAGAAGGTCATTATTGAGGATTGGTCGTATGAAAGCACGGATTTCCGTGGAGAACCCGACATGCTGCTCTCGCCTGGTGAGAAATGGGATGAAGGAGGTAAAAACACTTGGCCACACACCACAACATTTATGCATTTTATTTTTTATGATGTTTTTGAATTTTCTCATGTATATGTCTTAATTGTCATCTCTATGTTACTTGCAGGTGTGGGACCAGAGGGACTCATAGGGCTGGCTCTTGAGGCATGGAGGGACCCGGAGGGCAACAGAGAGCTGGCTCTGGTTCGCCTGGGCGGTAATGCAGAGGAGGAGATTGCCTGCAACCTTGAGGGCTTGACTAACAGGATCCCATACTACAGGGGGATCGAGGAGGTCCTTGTGGAGTATCAGAGACATATAGTCGGAGTAACACGTAGGATACACAGGCTTTTGAGACAAGTTGCACGAGCAGTGGTCTGCTATAGAGAGCAGAACCCACCGTTGTAGACACCTAGGCTTTACTTTCTATTATTTTTGAGAGACATGTGTCTCAAATCTATTGGGAACACAAACTCTATTTTTTGACATACACACTTATTTTTTGAGCGCCTCGGTGCGCCACACAATAGATATATCTATATATATATAAATATATATATATATATAATATGATTATAATATATATATTAATAATATATAATATATATATATATATATTATATATAATATATATATATATTATACTATATAATATATATATATATATATTGCTATCTATGGTTTGTTAATGTGTCTAAATGCTTCTATACAATGTTTGATTACATGTTGCGTAAATGTTTGTCTAATACATGATTTGCTAATGCGTCAGTTAATGTGTTTAATCTTCTTGGAATGTGTTGATATGTGATAAAATCAAAATTTATTTCTAATAATTTAACACGTAAATACAACCTTAAAATCCGATGATCTCTGACGGAATAACGCCCATTAAGTTGGTGGACAACAAGTCGAGAATCCAGATTCACAACCAATGCACGAATATCAAGGTTAACAGCCTTAGTCAGTAACTCAATGACAATGCTATATTCAGTGACATTGTTTGTGGTGCAACCCAGAAAAACACCTTGAAGGTCTACTAACTTACCATGAGGATCATAGCTCACCCATGTTGTAGATGAAAGATTCTGAGTACTACGGCAGGAACCATTAGCGAAACCAACGTAAGGTGTACCTGACATCTGCACAAGAAGTAAAAAGACACAATAAGTGGTGATTATGCCTACACACCAAGTCATACATGCAAACACACACTGAAAACACATGTATGTACATAGAAAATGCATGAAATTCATGCATAATATTTCTTAAGATAAAGCCCATTTCGGGGCTTATCTAGAGGATTCCCTTCATAATCGATCAGCTCATAGGCCCCTTTTTGCAAAACGCGTTTCACAATGTAAGGCCCATGCTATATAGGCTCGAATTTTCCTACCCCTAGCTTATCATTTGCTTGATCATAGAGCAGGACTAGGTCTCCTTCAATGAAAGAACGAGGGTTGACAGCTTGGTCGAAGTGAGTTTTCACTCTCTCCTTCTGCGCTTCAATGACTAAAGAGGCTAGTCGACGGGTCTCATCTAACCGCTCTAGGCAAAGAAGACGTTCTTCTACCGGAGTAGTGTTTGGGAGAAATTCGACAGCTAATTTAAGAGAAGGGATCTCACATTCAATCAGGAGGGTAGCCTCTAGACCGTAAACCAATTGGAACGTGGTGAATCCAGTGGCATCCTTTACTGAAGTTCAGTAGGCCCATAAGGCAGAAAACAACATCAAATGGCTGTTGGAATTGTGCATGCCAATGGTGCGTTGAAGCATGGTGACCAAAACTTTGTTGACAACTTCTACTTGGTCATTGGCCTGAGGATAATACGGTGTTGAAGTATCATGACGCAAGCCCAGTTGGGTTGTTAACTCAGTCATCATATGATTACGGAAATGAGAGCCGTGATCAGTGACGATAGCCTGAGGGACTCTGAATCAATAAATTACAGGATTGAATAAAAATTGAGCCATTGTCTTATTGTCATTAGATAATGTAGGCATCGCCTCGTCCCATTTCATGAAATAATCGATGGAAACGATGATATACCCATGCCCTCGGCCGAGCGAGATTACAGGTCATATAATCAATGCCCCATTTGGCAAAAAGGCCAACGGTAACGACATGGTGTAAAGGAGAAGGAGGCGCACGCATATTCCATTGGTATATTTGGCACGCATGACAAAAGTAGATGACGAGAATGCAATCCTTAAAAATAGATGGCCAAAACTAACCAGCACGGAGTATCTTTTGAGCCATAGCATACTTGGACATATGACCACCACATGCACCAGAGTGGCAATAATTTAAAACTCATTCGGCTTCCTCGAATGTCAGACAACAATGGAGAACAGAGTCAACGCCGAGACAGTACAAGGTGTCCCCAATAATGCAATAAGGCTGAGAATGATGGCGAATACCTCGCCGAGCATCCTTAGACAAATCAGGATGAAAGGGACGTCTGGAGGTAGACAATAATATCCCCGTACCAAGGATCAAGGGTGCTAATCAAGAACAAAGACTCATCCGAAATATGGTCTTCGAATTTGGAGGGTGTAGTAGCAAATGGGAGCGAGCAGAGAAATTCAGCGAAAATGAGGGATTTCTTAGACTTGGCTATGGTAAACTCCAAGTCAAACTCTTGAAGGACGACAATCCCTTTCGATTATTTTTCCCCCAACAACTGACGTGACAATATGTACATCATCGGGTTGCAGTCATAAATCACCGTCATTGTATGCAATAGTATATAATGGCGGAAACGTTGGACGGCATGAATGACCACCAATGCCAGCTTTTCAACATAGGCATATCGAGTTTCCGTGTCAAGTAAATTGGGATTGAGATAATAAACAACATGCTTGGTACCATCATCATCGTCTTGAACCAGAGCCATGCATTTGGTGCTATCGGCGGCGGCTAGATAAAGAGTATAATCGCGGTGATAATCAGGCATACATAACAACGGAGCAGAAAAAGGGAGCACCTTGAGTTGCTCAAATGAGTCTTGTGCAGTGACATCCCAGACAAAGGATGTATCCCACTTTAATAACCGCGTATAGCCTTTGGCAACTTCAACATAGTTTGGAATAAAACGACGTGAAAAGTTTGCTTTACCCAGCAAACTCTGTAATTGTTGCAAAGAAGCAGGGGGAGGAAGATTAAAAATGGCTTCAACCTTGAGGGGATCCAGGAAAATGCCCTCTTTGGAGACAACAAACCCAAGAATTCTGTCGGATTCAATGCAAAAGACACATTTATGTGGATTAAGACGGATACGATAATGTTGACAGCAGAGAAAAATTTCGTGAAGATGATTTGGATGGTCATGGTGCTTTGTTGAATGGGTCGGAAGGTCATCCAGATAAGGCTGCACAATGTGACGAATATCATGGAATGCATAATACATTGCGCATTGGAAGGTAGAACCGGCATTTTTAAGACCGAAAGGAAGTTTCTTATAAGCGAAGGTACCCCACGGGCAGATGAAAGTGGTTTCGTGTTGATCCGCTGGCGATATATTGATCTGGCTATAACCAGAAAAGTTGTCCATAAATGAATAAATTTCACTCCCAGCACAATCATCAATGAGCTAGTCAATGAAAGGCGTAGGGTAGTTATCTTTGGGACAGGCACGATTAATGTCGCGATAATCAACACACACCCTAATAGTGCCCCTTTTCTTGGTCACAGGGACAATATTAGAAACCCAATTTGTGAGCAGGATAGGGTAAATAAAGCTTGCTTTAAGAAGTTTTTCAACTTGTTCTGTAATAGTAGTAGCCTTTCAGGGGTGCACAGGGTGTAAACGTTGTCGAACGGGTTTAGCACCTGGATACGTAGGTATTTCATGCACCACGATGCTAGTATCAATGCCAGGCATCTCTTCGTACGACCAAGCAAAAACATCACGAAATTCTCGAAAAAGATCGGTATAAAGTTGAATTTCCTCTGGAGTACAGGTTACTTCGATGTGAATATGCTCGACAACCCCTGGTTTAGCAGAGATTTTGATAGGTATAGTTTTCATAATGTTCCCCATATTTCTTTCAGAGAAAACTTGATGGATTTGAATAGGTGTCTGAGGGGGTTGAGAGAGAATAGAGGAAGAAAATTGCTCAAGACAAGTAATTGTAGCCCTGTGGCTAGGGAGAAACGAGGAACGATGGTGATGATCAAACCAAGGAGGTTCCTCGAAAGACATAGTCTCGATGATCGCCTCATCAGAAGGAAAGATTTCTTGTAAGGGATCTGAAGAAGTGCTGTCTCCGAGCCAAGGGGATTGGATATACGCATTGAGAGCCCTGCTCGAAGGAGCAGGTTCAGAAGACGAAGCTGATGCAGAAACAATTTCAACATAGTTGAGCTTGGTAGCACTCAACGGCATGACATCGCCCCAAGATTCTACCTAATCAACGGGAGGAAGGATCCAAGGATCAGAACGGAAAGAGATCATATTGATGGGAGTGATGTTGGGAGGTGGGAGTGAAAAAACACCCATGAGGGCAAGATCTTTCAAAAGTCTAGACCCACACTCTCAAACGGAATGGAGGTATGCTCCACAAAAGGCATGTTGCCATCGGAAGAAGAAGAAGCGAAGAAGGACAATTGGTCCACCGTGAAAATTTTCCCTTGATGGGGGAAATTAAGGACATGAAATAGAGATGAAGCCACAACTTGCATGGCGTATGTCCAACTTCATCCCAAGAGGAGGTTGTAGGTTAAACTCACATCGACAACTTCGACCTCAACTTCAACTGTCTTCCCTTCCAGGGTAATAGTCAGATGCAGGAAAATGCCATAAGATGGGAATCTCTCCCATCAAAGGCTTCCAAAGTATTGGGAGATTGACTCAAGGTCGGAGAACCAATAGCCTTCCAACAAGCAACATACATGATACAAGTGGAAGTGCCTTCATCAATAACAGTGCGGTGAATATTCTTAGAATTGATGATGACTTGAATAAGGAAGGCGATTTGGTGAGGAAGTCTCGGTACATGATTATCAAAGTCAAAAGTGATTAAATCTGAGTCGGCCGAGTCAATGCCACCAATGGCTGATAGTAAAGACTTCCTCTGGGAGGGACAACTCTGGAGGACTTCTAATGTGAACATAGCCGAAGGAGCTTGGGCTAAGTCCTCAATGATGCTATAGTGCTATGTAGCACAAGCATTAGGGTTGTAGGAAGACTTCCGGATCACTCCTTTGGGAGGAGGTCTAATGACTGACTCAGCACTAGGTCACTCAATATGGAGTGGGTCAATACTAGATGAAGGAATACTAGAGGGGACCTCAATTTCCTTCCTGGCAGGCGAAGGATATTCTTTTGACTATGTACTAACATGGATGGGAATCGTCCTAGCCATAAAAACTTGAGAGTCGAAGGTGGAAGCAGATTGAGATGGATCAGCCACCATTTGAATTTTTTGCGAACAGAAAGGCTCTTTGAGCATGGCAGGAGTCCGAGGGGTGCTTTTAGCAAACAACTAACTTCAGACCGCCTAGGGCAGTCTTTGGTATAGTGATCCTTGTCGCAAATGAGACAAGGATACTTAGGCTTGTGCTTGGCACCTTCCTCGGCTGGAGGCTTAGGGGGATCCTACTTTGGTTGATCAGCTTTATTCTTTCCTTTTCCCTTCTTCTTACCTTTCGATGTTTTGTTCGCTGCGGTGGACTAGACGACGTTAACTTCAGAAGTTTTACCAGGATTGGGTGAAGCCTGAGAAGAATTTTCATTTGGAGCAGTAGACTTTTGCTTCACCGGGTTCGTGGAATATTTTTTGGAGGACGCCTTAACGGAACTGATGACACCGTCAACAGATGGCATTGACGGAGCTTTGGAAGTTCTGGGCCGCGGAGCATCAGGAAAATAATCATATAACGTATCAGACTGGGAGTAAACCAAGTCAAGATATTGAGCATGTGCAATAGCCTTCTTTTTAGTTACACATGGCCCCATAGCAATGTCCCGGGCTATCAGACCAATGAACAAGGTTGTAAACCAGTCAGTCAAAAGCTGATCAGGGATCTAGAACTTAATCAGATGACGACGCCTCCTCCATTCATGGATATGATCAGAGATATGCGTGGCCTTGTCCTGTTTCAAAGATGTCAAGAGGCATGTGCGCATTTCATATCAAATTGGCAACTGAAAATGAGTTAAAAATGCCATAGCAAGCGGGTTAAAGTCCTGAAAAGTTTCGCGAGCTAGCTCAATATACCATTTTGTGGCAGAGCCAGTGAGAGTCCGTTGGAAAAGACGAAGCTGGATTGAATTGTCAAGCCATGAATTAGACGAATGCCATAGGCAATAGGTCATGACATGAGCTTGAGGATCTTCCCCCGTCGTACCGTCGAATTTGGGACAATCATCGAGAATCTTAGTTGGAATCGGGGGCCAATACAGATTATGAAGAATGGGATCATTTGTTAGTTTGGACACATCCGATAACTCCAAAATCGCCAAAAAGGGTAATTGAGGGTTGAAGGACATCTAAGGCCGTGGGTAAGAAATAGGGTTAGAATTCCATCCAGTTCCCGGTTGCCCCCACTGATTTTGCCCGAACGGATTTGGCCCATAAGGATTTTGTCCGTAGGGATTATAGTTGTAACCAGATGGCTGACCCTGGCTTTGACCACCATCAGCCCATTGATTACCAACCTGACCAATAGGAGCAACATATGGTTGTTGAAAATTATGATAAGGTTTAACCAGTGGCTGTTGATAATTTTGGTACGGAGCAATTTGAAGTTTCCCTTGGGGCTGTTGGAAACCATATGGCGGCTAGGCTCCAAACTGCGCTTGGGGTCTAAGCTGCATTTGATAAGCAGGTTGGGTTTGGAAGCTAACTTGAGTTTGAAGATCGGATTGGGTCTGGAGCCCAAACTGGGTCTAAAAACTAGGTGGAGCTTGAGAAGCAATGAGCATTTGAGTGCCCGGTTGAACAAATCCAGATGGATGTCCTTGTGAAAACTAAGGCTGAGCCATCTGGCTAGAAGGCTGGCCTGGTTGAGATGGAGGTTGACCCATTTTCCCAGAAGGTTGAGCAGGCTGAACAATTGGTTGGCCTTGTTGGATTTGAGGCTGACCAACTTGCCCAGAAGACGGACTAGGCTAGACAATGGGTTGGCTTTGCTGGATTTGAGGCTAACCTACTTGTCCAGAGGGATGACCTTGCTAGGTACCAGGTTGACCTTGTTGGATGTAAGGTTTTCCCGGGTTGCCAGAAGGTTTCCCGAAGTAAGTGAAAGAGGAACCACTGAAGGCCAAAGTTTGCCCCTATAAGGGTTGTCCTTGTGGGCCAATAGGTTTCCGTGGATAAGGTTTCCCATAATACGACTGCCCGTAAGATGGTTGTCTGTAAGACAACTGACCTTGATAGGGTGGACCTTGAAAAATTGAAGGTTGTGCTTGGCCACCATGATAACTGGTTGGGCCCCAAGCAACAGATAACGGAACTGAAACCTCAACCGTAGGCTGAGATGGGATGGGTTCGGGGTGATAAATATGGGCTCCTCAAGAATCATAATAATGAAATGGATTTCGTGGATCCAGATTCTGAAGAGCTTGCAAATACTGATCATATGACCCCCCTGTTGGAATGGAACCAGAAGAAGGTGGGGCACTATGGGTGGGATTATAAACTACAGATGTCCAGGTCGATGGACCACCACTAGTAGGAACAATTGAAGGTCCGAAAATAGTGGTCACGACTGAATATGCAGTGACGGTGCTGACAACGGGAATCGAAGAAGCCACACAAACAGTCAGAATAGTCGGGACAGATGTGACAGTCACATTGTGAACTTGAGGTGTAAAAGGCTTCGAGGTCGGAGTGACGGCACGAGACCACATGGAACTTGTAAGGGGAGATCTGGAACTCATGACATTAGCCAGAGCATGGTAACGCAAAGGCAATGTGTTACCAATAGGGGTGACACGGAAGGGTGAAGTTTTCATAGGTATACGAATTTCACCTTGCCATAAGGGTTTCTTCACCAGAGACGGGGTTCGTCTCATCCATGTCAGAGGAAGACATTGGGACCGAAACACCAGAAGGAGTAACGGGAAAGTCTTCTTCGGAAGGCTCCCAAATAGGATTCCAATGAATATTGTAAAACTCATCTTTTGGATCACGAGAGTTAAGCGGTTGAATACTCGGAACAACAGGAAGAGTATCACTAACAACTGATACCTCAGAAGTGACAAAAGATGGAGAGCCTTGGTCACTTGGTACGGGAGATGGGATCAATGATTCCGCCAGGATGATTTAACTCAAAAGTCCTAGGGAAAAAAAAAGAAGAATAAACGAGCAAGGAAAGCAATCCTACGCAAACTGCAACACAATCAAGATTGAACTAGGTAAGTGTGAGCGTGGCCGAATAAATTTTAAGACACAAGAATAGAACTTGACCTTTTCATTTTTATAGAGTCAAGCAAAGGACAAAAGATGACTCTAATCGTCTTTGAATATTTAATGAACCTGAAAGGACAAGTGCTCAAATGGACCTTTTCTTTTAAGGAGTCTGAAAAGGAACGAAAGTGACTACTCTGGAGAACTAGGCAAAAGGTTTACCAAACAACCCGTAAAATTGCATATACACCTTGGCGATCAAATGAAAACCAAGGACTTTTCGTATGGTAGTCAATCTTCCCGAATGCTGTGTTCGGTGCGTTACAGTTTGTAGGGCGGCAGACGCGGCTTCCTATAGATGTAGGATGATAACCTAGTGGGGTCTCCCAACATATACTCAACGATACTGGGAGCACAAATCCATACTAGCGGCTATTGAGTCACAAAAGAAGGAATCACCCAACCATAAGTGAAAGCAATAGTGACTAGGTTTAACAACGCTAGAGCACGTCTCTAGCCTAGACCTCTAAATAATGTGCATTATGTTCCAATGTGTTGTTAAGTTCATTTGGTTCATTTTAGTGTTGATCTTGAATTAGGTTTCAATTTCCAGGCCCTACTGTATGTATATAGAAAACCCTAGGATGCAACTAGAATGAGTAAAGCATCTTTTATTTCAATGAACACCTACTTACAGAAAGGTAGAAAGTTCATTCCAAACCAAGACAAAACCAAGACAAGAAAATGCAAGCGCTAAGAAACACAATGCATTAACACACCAATCCTACAGTGCATCAATACTACTAATGATAGATTTAAAGTTTGCTTTCCAATTTCTCAAACGTGAAAATTTGAAATGCAAGTATACTTCACTTTCGTATACTAAATGAATGCAATCTTTTGATTTTGATTGTTCTGAATTTAAAGAGACAAACAAGCAAGTGTGAACTGATCGAGCCAAAGAATTGTGATCTATGCTTGGTAGTGAAGAAATCGAATCAATATAGAGAATTGGTTCAATAATCGACCCCAAAAATCAATCAACAAAACAAGCAATGAAAAAACCTCAAGCAAATCAATAAGACGGTCGCGGATGAACCTTGGATAGACAAGTAACCCGGATAGATGATTCAAAAAAATTGAAAGAGTTAGGTCACAAAGCCTACAAATACAAGATTCACCCAATGAAACCAAAGAGACAGTACCTTTAACCAGTAGCAATTAAAACAAACTGATGGGCAAGAGGAAGACAACAGGGGATAAACAAGACTGGTGGATTCAGGAGGTAAAGTTGAAAAAACAACTCTACAGGAATCGTCGCAGGTACAAAACCAACAACTAGTGATGATCAGCCAATAGTCGTAGCAATAGAGCGACGTCGTTGTGAGAGTACACATCTCTTACACGACGTGCTGATTTCAGGAGTTGACACGACTATACTACAGGATTCAGCGATGCACAGTTTACAAAATAGAGACAGGGCGACGTCGGCACGACTGTTAAATTTTTTTCAGCGACGAGCTTATAAATAATGAAAAACGAATGAAAACTCCCAAACAAAGAACAAACTATCCTTCCAGACAGTAAAGGGATTTCCCAGATTAACCCAGGTGACACAAAAAACTGATGGTTTAACCCCAAAATTCAAGAGACACTAAATCAAAACCAAACAAAAGCAAAGAAGAGAAAAAACATACAAAGGACTCCCTAGTGGAGTTGCCGACTTGTGAAGTAGGAAAGTATTCCCTCTACGGGTAGAGGCAACCCCTCTAGCCCTAGAGTGGGTCTAATCATAGTAAATACAAAACAAAAATAGATTCCCTTAAATAGTCATCATCAGAGGCCTACCTCAAACCGGTGGTTGATGACGTTGCGTTGCACTGCTCCAACTTCCATTTCCTTCTCCTCAATGAGTAATCAACCTGAAACACCACAAGAAAACAACAAAGCACGTAATCGAGAACAACAAGTAAGTGCACATGAGATATAGGAAATCATCATTGATTGTATTAAAATGAATCAAGAGCAAAGCTTACAACCAAGTCTTGATGTCGCAAGCCTTCTCGGAGGGTCCAGCCAGTATGTTTTTTCAAGCATTCACTCTCAAATGGGTCTCCCAAATGGAAAATATCTCTCTCTCACTCAAAATCTTTAATACAAAGCTAAGGTACTCCACAACCTCTTAACAAACTATTGGCAATCCCACACTTGTCACACTCACACCAAAGCTATCTACTAAACTCAAAAGCACTAGCAGCATTGTCCAACCAAAAGAACTAGCAGATCATAGCAATGGTGAGTGATTTTATAGGAGAAGGAGTCTCCATGAAATGAGGGAGAGAGAGCTTATCCTCAAGGATGGTTGCACAAAATATGGAACCACCATCCCAGAGGAGGAAGGGCAACCCAAACTGACCCAACAACTAGGTCTAAAGACATCCAGAAGGCCAACTGTTGGAACAAAGTCCCCTAATCTGGATCGTCGCTAGCCATGAACTAAGTCTCAGGGACAACATCGCAAGGAGGTAATGCATGCAGACCAATCGTCGTGACAAATAGCTGGCAGACGCGCACCGGACCCTAGAATTCAACCGTCGCGGGAAACAGGTGTACACCTGTGACGGTGTCACGATGAGACTGTTTTTTACAGGGGACCGTTGCGCATATTAAAGGTTTACTTGTGATGAGGCAGAAACTTAGGGAATAAGGGTCAATTTTCAGCATCATAGAGCATTTACTTAATCTTCTTTCATGAGTGAGAAGATATGAACATGTTTATTTGATACATGACACGACACAGGGACTGAGATGACGATAGTGACAAATTACTGTGTAACAGCAAGTCATCAAGGACATGGTCGACTCTTCAAAGAAAGCAAGGAACCCCAGGTATGAAGAATCAAATGTTGTTTTTGATAAGATAAAGAAGCATTAGCTTGTATTGGTCCTCTCCTTCAGATTCTTTGGGAATCTGGCTTATTGATTATAGGCTTCAAGGCACTTCATTGGATAGAAGGGTGCACTCTCTAATTTGGTAGAGATGGAAACAATCGTGGGATTATACTTGGAGCCAATGCCACCTGTCCCGAAAAGGGTGTAGGGAATGTTACCCCTCAATTGAATGAGGGTAACTTGATTCATTTACATAATCTCTTTTATGTACCTGATCGCAAGAAGAACTTGGTGTCCATTTCAGCAATGGAAGTCAAAGGTTACGAGGTGGCACTCATCGATGGAAAGGTACGTGTTTGAAAATAGAATTTTCAAAGATGTTTTTGAGTTTAGGGTTGTAACAAGTTGTAGGAAGTCCACTGGGGACCATGTCCATTAACACATAGCACCAGAGGTTTGTGAGTCAGATGGTGATAGGTATTGTTACACAGTAAAATGTCACTGCCATCATGTCAGTCTCCCTACTGTGCTATAAACCACGTTCACCCATACTCATGCTCCTCAAAAATGGCTTAAAAAACCCTCTTTGCCTAAGTTAAATGAATCATCGCGTCTGTTTGTAAAATAACCGCGCTGACAGGCGGAGGCCAATATTGTTGTTGCGCTGCCAGCGCGGAAGAACACGTCTTTTCCGCGCTGGTCCCATTTCTACGAACAGCGCTCCCTCCGTTTGTCCTTTTCGTGCTGACCAGACCTCTTCTACATTGGTTTGCGATGTCAGCGCGGCAGTTCACGGGTTTTCCGCGCTGATCCTGTTTGGGCGAATTTGTTCCAACAACCAGCCTTCCAGATCCCTCCAGAACTGGTTGTTAGCATTGTTGAGGTCGC